>JAZHYW010006703.1:0-237365 GCA_037355805.1 Ixodes ricinus
GGATATATTTAATCAAACATGGGGAAAAAATCAAAACGAAAATTCCGATGAAAATTTAAAAAAAACGCCATCTTCGATTTTTTTTAGAATTTGGGTATCCTTTCATACTCTATTTTGGCATTAATTTCTATTAAAAACATGTTGCATTATTTCGTTCAGAAAAAAGTCAACTCCCAAAGTATAGAGTCCTTTTTCAAAGCGTATGCACTTAGCAGTGCCCATAGGAGGATATAGTGACTCTGAGTTCCAGTTTCAGGAAACTAACACACATCTTTCATATATTTTTATTCAGATGAGGTCACTGAAAGCTAGAGCAATCGGTCACACACTAAAAGTGCGGAGAAACTATATACAGCATTTTACATACAGCGTACAAAGAGGTGTCACAGAGACTAGTGATTCGAGAAAAGATGGTGCAGCGTGAAGTTTTACTTTCCGTTATTATTTATATTTAAAACAAAAGAAACAACTTTACTTTAACACACAAAAATAAAGATAGAATTCTAAAATTGTTTAGGTTAGCTATGTATTTCCGGGGACAAACCATTTCAGGTGAGCGTTGCCACCGCGCCGGACTGTAAGAGCTTCTATACTCTCGGATCGTGGCAAGACGGGATATTTTATCCTGCGCGAGGATAACGCTTCATGATTCTCATATGGTGATCAGATAAAGATTATAAGCTATCACCAGGAAAATTAGTAGGTTAAATACCCCGCGAAGAAAACTGTGTTAAATAAGATAACCCTGCATTCAAAATGAGCAGTCCTTGAGCATCAAATTCGGCACGTTACAGTGTACACTAACTTGCTGTGTTGCCGAATCGTGGGAAATTTCTCACAAACATAGCTCCAGGGGACAACGGGGAACTAAACTCGAACGCAAATAAAATAAGAGATGTGTTTGGTTTTAAAAATGCGTGTTTTACATGCATTCGAATGAAGTTTATCTTTAGCCCTTGGCGTTAGGCTTTCAACACAACGTTGGAAATTTCCCACGATTCGGCAACAAGGCAAGTTTCCTCGATGTACCCATTTAATAAAGTTTCTTCTAACCAGATCCGACTGTTCGTGCTACATATATGTAACCGGTTCCTTCTGTTGATAACTTGCACAGCCCCCACGCGTGCCAAGACTGAATGCCATGAAAGGCGCGCACCGTCAGCCACTCTTCTTTTTGTCTAGTTGTTTACGATACCGAACAACCTTATTTTCGTCCAGATACGCAAGATGCACCCAGTTTCTCAAATAGAACGCTCACCATTGCCCTGGCCGTCAGAATGGACCTTTTGTAGAAATACGCGGTGCGCATGCGCGGAGTATTTGATGCGCCTGGGTTCGAGAGTATCTAGTTCCAAACAATCCGCCATCTTGCATTTCTCGCCTTTGGGCGCCTCGGAAGAAGAAGAAGAAGAAAATAAGACCATCGAGAGTCGAGACTCAAGTTTTGATGTTGCGAACAAGGTGAACACGAGTCATCGTACTGACGACGCCCGTTCTAGATTACGACGTGCACCGCAATCATGCCGGTGAACTGTGTAGCCTTCGGCTGTCGGAACTATTATCGCCCGGGTTGTGGAACTAGCTTTTTTCGCTTTCCGTGTGGTAAGCTTCATCCCGTTAAGCGGGCAGCCTGGATTCGTGCAGTCAGGAGAGTTGACAAGTCCGACCCCTCGAAGAACCAAAAAGAAAACGAACCGGTAGCACACAAGAAGCCTAACGTGCACGTTGTTTTCTCTACAAATACTCTCCAACCCAGTGCGCCTCAGGTTCGCCCATCGCCCCATAGGTGGCAGCACATATTCGCCAAAAGGTCCATTGCGTTTATTGAACGTTCTCTCAGGTTGTTCAGCGTGGCCTGGTGCTTCACGAGTCCGCCAACTCCGTCGCATGCATGTTCCCATGTCCAGATGCAGAAAATAACCACTGGGCTTGTGGGCAATAATTTTTTGCAAACTGGTGAAGCCGGTAGCGATTCTTAAAATGACTGGCAGCCCCGTCACTTACGTACGTCACGTGCAAGTATACCGCATTGTTGTCTTGAACCCACTCTTTCACTTTTTCTAGAGCCAAGCACGTGTGAGCTGCGTCGTCACAGGTCCTCACTGATGATAGCAGAGCTCTTTTGTAGATTTTCTTGCCGTCACAACGCATGTAAATATCGTTACTTTTTTTCCCAGTGGTATGCTTGAACTTTGTCAGGAAGCACGATGGTCCAGTATTCAGCAAAGCCAAATGAAAGACAATGCGCCCGCGTTGCATGCACTGCTTTTCATCCTAGATCGCTGCGTTTGTCGGATACGGTTGTGAAATATCCAACTTTCAACCGTTACTTGAATGACTTTTAGGAAAGTATCAGGATCCAATGTCTTTTGCGCAAGGTCGCCAAACTCCCATGTTGTAAGCACAATCTCTTCATCCTCTGGGATATGAAGTTCTTCGAGAGTAAGAGACTGGTCTTTTGGGCAGTGATCACAGTTAAGTTAACGACAGACTTGTTAGTGGGTCGCACAGAAATGCTGAGAGTTCATTTCATTAGTGTTCAATGTTGAGCCTGGAACGTACTCTACAGCGACAATACAAAAGTAATAATTGGCGCAGCGCATACAAACGCACACTTCCTGGTGTGGAATATATTTGACCCATCTATAGGGCGCAAGGAATAAAATTTCGTTAGCCCAACGCCGGAATCAGGATGCTTGTCTGTGTATACACGAAAGGCCTCTCGGGTTGAGCTTGTCAGGAAGCGCTTTGGCACGAACGTTTTCTCCCCGTCGAGCATGACAGAGATCACGTCCTTATGGTTGGGACCTTGGCGCGAACATTGTAGCTCGTCTTTCGTGAAGTACTTTAGGGCAGCAAACCCGTTTTTAGGGCTCACCTTGCACCTTGTGTAAGGATCCGGCTCATATCACGCGCCATGCTTCGGTGACAGGTCAAGAACGAAGTGGACGCTCCTCCCACCCTCTCCACTTCAGCGGAGCGAACGGTGGAGAAGAGGTCGCCTCCTCTCCACCGTTTTCTCCGCTAAAGTGGAAAGGCGTGGGAGGAGCGTCCACTTCGTTCTTAACCTGTCACCGACTATAGAGCTAAACACCGTCGCCATGTTAACTTTTCCTAGATTAACTTGGCAAAAGTATTTACGCTCTATTGTATTTAGGCGGGGCTCAAGTATTTGGGGGTACTGTTGTCTGTCGGCGTGCTTTGTGTCTAATATTATCGCCCGTGACGCCAGCGAGTGGGATGGCGACAGGCACGACTGCTCAGTAAACAGGCATCGGTGGCCATATTTTTCTGGTTAAAGCGAACCAGCGAACCCCCTCATCCTTGACAGCGATCGGGGAAATGCGAAAAAAGATTGTATCGGCCGTTTTGCCAGAACAAGCGACGCGTGTCCTCTGCTACTTCCGTCAACTATTGCGCCATGATCGTGATCTTCGCGAGGAGATGATTGTTGGTAGCCACAGAACACTATTGGGGAGGAGATCGAACAGTCACGCCTCTGGCGGCACGCTTCAGCTGTGGGGACAACAAACCGAATTTTCTTGTTTGTTTTTGGATCAGCGATATCGATGGTGACGATTCGAATGGCCGCTCCTCGTGCCACCAAAGCACTGGTAAGAGTGAAGCACTCGTGTCCTGACCGTGCGCGGCGAGGCTCAATTTCTTTGTTATTTCGTGTTAGTAAACACCGGGCTGTGGGGACAGCAAGCTCGATAAAGCTCCCCCTATAGTTCGATCTCCTACTCAATCACGCAGAAAGGGAATGCTTGAATATGTTTTAATGCGAATAGCATTCTTTGGATACTTCACGCACTTTTCGTCTATGTATCTATCTATCTATCTATCTATCTATATATCTATCTGGCTATCTAACCTCTTACGCCGCGGGTCGATAAATAAATAAAAAAGACCGGCGCCGGCGGGATTCGAACCGTTGACCATTTGATCAGCAGGCAGACGCGCTAACCACAGAGCTATGAAGGCAGTCATTCAAGGCACTTTAAACACCTGTTTATATCTTTACCATCGCGCGCGTTCCATGCACGAGGGCTCATTCCGCTCTCGTGAGGCTTAGCACTGCCCCTAGCTCACCCTCTCCCGCGCTCGGGAGAGGGTGATGTAGCGGCCGTGCTCACCCTCACGAGAGCGGAATGAGCCCTCGTGCATGGAACGCGCGCGCACCGGTAGCTGTGACAGCGCTGTAAGGCGCGTCCTATGGTAAAGATATAAACAGCCGTTTAGAGTA
The DNA here is from genome assembly GCA_037355805.1 of Ixodes ricinus. Taxonomy (NCBI): domain Eukaryota; kingdom Metazoa; phylum Arthropoda; class Arachnida; order Ixodida; family Ixodidae; genus Ixodes; species Ixodes ricinus. Next base: position 4,247 of record JAZHYW010006703.1, read on the forward strand.
CCGTTGGTTGAGACTATACTTCGTTTCAGCTTGGGTCCAGACGCAGCCGATGCTACAAGCACGAGCGTGGGGCCCTGAACAGTGCCTCTACTGCACGAGCGCGCGTGCTTGGCAGGGACGCTGGAAGCCTGGAGCTCGCGCTTGTAGCATCGGCTGCGTCTGGACCCAAGCTGAAACGAAGTATAGCTGAGACGCCAGAAAGTCTGGTCGGTACCATTTTGAGTGTTTGTGCGTATGGCGCGTGCTTTGCTCGCCTTCCTAAGTGACACAAACGCACGTGCTGGGCTGCGGAGATCGTGCGCATGGGCTGTGAAAGTGTCAACAAATTTAGAATCGCCTCAAGAGTGGGCTGGCGTATCTAGAGTGTGCCGGCCACCTGACGAACGCGCATAACTCCGCACCGTTTGATGCTATTCGCATTAACGTAGATAATCATTCCCAAAGGATGGGTTTTTATTCTAGATATAAGTCAGGGATAAGATAGAGAGATGGAGATAGAGGGGAGGAGAGAGGAGCATATAGTGTCGTAGGAAAATAAACAAAGTTCCCAGTGGCCGATGGCTGCAGGATATTTTCTCGAATCACTAGTTCGTAATATAATAGCTCTTTGTACACAGTAATTTCTCCCCACTTTTACTGTGTGAACGATTGCTATAGTCATCAATGGCCTCATCTGAGTAAAAATATATAAAAGATGTGTGTTAGTTTTATGAAACTGGAACTTAGAGTCACTTCTCGTATAGGGCACTGCTAAGTGTAGGCTTTGAAGAAGGACCCTATTTTGGGGAGTTGTGTCTTCTCTCTCAATCAAGTAATGCAACATGTTTTTAATAGAAATGAATGCCGAAATAGAGTATAACAGGGTACCCAAAATTTAAAAAAAAAAGGAAATCGAAGGCGGTGGTTTTTTTTATTCGCATCGGAATTTTGTTTGATTTTTTTCCCCATGTTTGCCTAAATATATCCCGATTATCGTATCGCTCAGATACCTAATATATATTTTAAATAATAGTAAAATACTATCTGAAAAGTATATAGTAATGATTAAATTGTTTCATGAGATACAGGCCCCCAACTTTTGCCATTTGTCGTTCGAGAAGGCATGTGTGGATGTTTTTAGAAAACTAAATATAATAGCAATAAATAAAATTACTATATACTACAAACAAGCTGTACCCACAGTTTGTTTCTAAAAAGTAATAGAATTCTCATAGTTTTATCATTTTAGTTATTCATTTCCAAACATGCCCCCTCCATCATAGCATTAATGCAACTGTCCACCTCTTCATGCCTTAAGATTTTTCCTGTCCCCAAATTTTTTTTCTGGTCAAAACTAAGTTTGGATTTGTATATACCAGACACTAGACAATCGCATATAAAGACATCAGTTGATTTAAAAATGTCGACCAGCCACCCTTCGGTCGATCTTACCTGACATCACCCTATCCACATCGCAGAGTCCGAACATATGTTGCTGATGCCTACAGCGTGCCTATTGTATCATAAAATAATCGAAGAAGTTTACAAAGTTCACGCGCGACCCAGGCAAAAACGAAAATGCCAGTTCCAGGCGCTTTGTGTTCGGGTGGAGAGGGTCACGTGGTGCGCCGCTGGCGCTGTTTTGGTTGCCTGTGCTACCGGTGTGGGCTCGCCGGCGATTGACCACCCGAATTCGACATTACTGGGTGGCTTGGGACGAGAGTAAAAGAAAAGGTTTTACCGATAGCTCGCCTGCACAAACCGCATAAGTAGCTTTCACGGCTTTTCAAAAAAAAAAAAAATCTTAAGATTTCAAAACAAATATATATTAACTAAACTGTGTAGTGCTGCTGTGTAGATAATATTGAAGATGACTCCATATGACTCCATCATCCCCTGAATTCTCAATACCTCCCGTTCAGCTAGCGAGCGCGAGGAAGATTGTCCTGAGTAGCGGGGACCGGGACGTCCCGCAAGTGCCCAAGAAGTCGTCAAATTCCATATCCCAGACTGCGAGGCAGAGGCCCGGTGTGCCCATGTCCCGTCGCATGCGGTCGAGCTTTACACGCAGCGACGTGGTGCCTTCGTAGCTGACCCAGTTCCGGAAGTGCACGGCGTAGTTGCACAGTCCAACCTCATCCAAACTTCCCTTGAGCAGGTACTTGCAGATCAGGGGGTACTCGACCAGGCCCCGGGTGTGAGAACCGCCCTCGGTAGGACCTCCTTGGACAGCCGGACTGCCGACCCTGAAGGCGCTGGAAGTCCTGAGCGTCCAGAAGAGGCCCTTTAGCGACACGCTGAAGCAGAGCCGCTCCCTGTGTTCCCGAGGGACCTCGTGCTTGAGCGTGCGCACAACCTCGCGTACTGTGGGACCCGTGTAGTTGGGCGCAGCCTCGTAGGGGCTGGGGCATTGGGTGCGCCGCGCGCTAGGGTTGTGGAAACCGTGCGTGACTGCCAAAAGGTAGTTCGCGTGGTCCGCGAGACCCGGGAGGTGGTATCCCCGGTGCCTTTGCTCCCCGTTGTGGGGCACGGCGATGGTTAGGAGGAAGCGGACGCCAAATCTCTCCCTGAGTGCTTGAACCAGTCTCAGGAAGTTCTGCTTGTCGTTCCTCCTGCCGCACTCTCCTCCCGGCTGCCGCCAGTCGATGTGGAGGCCATCGAGGCCCTTGCCGACCAGCCACCAGTAAGCCTTGTCGGCGAAGCTGCGGGTGCGGTTCACGTCGGACGTGAAGCTCGAGAACTGAAACGTGTCTCGGGCGTCCGGTCCTCCGCCGAGGGCGAGAAGAACCATGAGGTGCGGGTAAGTGTTCTTCAATTCCGCGGCCGATCTGTAGCCCTTGTAGGTCTCGTCGAACGTGGGGTCTTTGCTGTAGATGGTACCGTCTGCCGTGACGCCCGCCTTGTAGTAAAGCAGGTGAGTGCAATACGCTCCGGGGACGTCGGTGACGCGATATTGCAGTTTCGGGAAGCGCTCGAAGACGTCGTTCTGGTAAACGCAGAAGATGGTATTCCTGCTCCTTACCTTGGTTTTGTAAGGGACAAAGTCGTCGTCCACGAAGGAAACTTCGGCGTAATTAGGACCGTTGCTGGACAGGGGCTGGTAATCGACGCAGGTGGGGTTTGCGTAGTGGACCGGATCGTCCCTCCCGATGTTGGGCGGCGCCGGAAAGCCTGCAGCCAGCGTGCCGGCCGTGTAGTACAGTATGCACACAGGAAACAGGAGGAGTAGCGCAGACCCTGCTATGATACCAGTGAAAATGTTTCCGCTGTGCCGTCGAAGAAAGTCTAAGTACCACTTTCTGCGCCCGTGACTTTGCCGTCCTTTTGAACTGTGGTCGCCTTCTGGCACGCTCGTGCTGGCATCGCTCGTTTGCGATATTTCCTCGTTGGTTGTTTCGTTGCTACTTTTGGACCGATCTTCGTTTTTCCGATGGCACGTGGTGCTGACCCTCATGGTACTGAGGCTCTGTCTTGTTTCCGTAGTCGTGGTCTGGCTTTCAGCTTCGTCCAAGGAACTGTGGTCCAAGGTGGTCAGCGCGGTGCTGGCCTCCCGTGCCGCGTAGAAGCAGGTTCTACCGGTCTTCCGACTCAGCTGTCGGTCAAGGCGGAGCTCATGAAGGGCGGGCATCTCGCCGCTTCCGTGTGTCAAAAAGAAGGGCAGGGGTCGTCTCGAAATCGAACGGCTTTTCCACGCACGATTCCGCGTGCCGTGGCTATTCAAAAATTACGCCCTCTTGCGGTCGGTCTGAGTATATTCCAGTGTCGTGCCCAAAATGCACCAAGCTTGCAAAGTCTATAACTGATGCAATAGTCACTTCCATTTGAATGTTTTGTTTCGTGTATTTTTTTTGCGCACGTTATTTGAATTATTTTTAGATCGACTGTAAGAGAGCGTAATTTTTGAAGGGTCTGTTTTGTTTAAATACTCCGAAATTGGTGGTTTTCCGAATTTTCGGGAGGCTAAGACAGCGAGCTCCGGGTTTTCAACGTTCCTGCCGATCTGCGCGCGCGTGCAGTTCAAGCATCATTAGGTGATTTTAGAATGGGGTGCACTCATGGGTCCCCAGGCAATCCACAAGGCCCCTAAGCCAGGCCAGATTAAACTACGGGCTAAGGGGGCTGCAGCACAGGGCCCCTATGCTGCTACGGGGCCCTGTGCTGAACCCTAAAAGTTTGAAGGCAAAAAAATACGAGTTGGTTATTGTTTAAGAGCTCGGATTTAAAGGCGGAACAAAACTCAAAGGAGCCTCTGGGCCCTGGCTTTCTGGTGTTGTGTCTCCTAAAGCCCCTTGATGAAGGCGTTTTTTGCAAATACCGCCAACCATTGTTGTGAAAATGCGCAAGACACGTGCCACGAGCGGGTGCTCCGCCGCCATTCGCTTCGAAGGGCCGCTTAGTGCTACTAAATAAGCTATGCTTCAGAGTAACGACACTTGGCCATATTGTCTTAAAATCATGGCTGCCAGTTATCGGCTTTATCTGAAATCACAAGAAACGCCGAATATCGAACCCGGACCAGGCGGATTTTTTCGGTCGCGCACCAGTCACTTATATTTCGTTTCAGCTTGAGTCCAGACGTAGGCGATACTACAACCGCGAGCATGTGGCCGTGAGCTGTGCTTGCACTGCACGAGTGGGCGTGCCTGGCAGAGGCGCTGAAAGCAGGGAGCTCGCGCTTCTAGCATCGGCTGCGTCTGGAGTTAAGCTGAAACGAAGTATAGCTGTGTTTGGAGATTTGTGTTTGTCCTTTGTCCCTCTTGTCCCCCTTCTCCAGGGATTATTTTCGTTATCGGCTGATGCGTCGATCCCAATGGCCGCCGAGCGATAATCAGATGCTCAGGATTTGCCACGTCCTGCCTTTCTTCAGCACTCGGCGATTATAGAGATTCTTCCGTTTCGTCGTGCGAATCTCTCTCTCTCTCCCTCCCTCCCTCTCCCCCCCCCCCCCCCACACACACACACGTTAAGGCCACGGTCCCACTGAATGTGGCAGTTTAGGTACTTTTGGTAGGTCATTACTCATCTCCTTTTAAGCACTGTTTTGTGGGATTGATGTCATTCGAAAGGCAATGCAATCCTCTTTCATTTGATATTATGTATGTATTGGTTTATACTGTTCATGCGCATTTGTAGCGTTGTGAATATGATGGCGCGGACCCTCACTTGCTCCGCTGGTTCATGTTTTACGAACGATTCATTAAAGATAACACGGTTCCAATAGAGCAGTTTTGTTAAGATGATGTCGGAGCAGAATGTAACGGTATACTTTTTTGGTATTTGCACTACTTTGTTTTTTACAGCTCTCCAAATATTGCCCTAAAAATGACATTTTTCAGCACAAATATACTTTTAATGGCAAGCGCTAGGGCAATGAAATTAGCTACAGATGTAGTGATTATATTTGGTAATATGCAGAAAAAAATTAATGTTGTGTAATATTTTTTTGTTTAGATATTCTATATCAAACGTAGCACTTTTTGTGCTTCGAGTCATCGTAATTCAAATGCCGCTGAGTAAATAATTAAACCATGGTAAAATCGTTTAGAACATTTAGAACTACAATAGTTGCCCAAGAGGTGGACGGTGGCTTTTTTTATTTTCAAAGTCATAACGCTCCGGGAGCCCTTCAAACTTACCTGTTTTTGACGCACATCTTTTTTGGACATCAAACAGATTTATTGGCATCTAATAACACATATTCTATGGAATAGATATACATTGCGATGTATTAGATTTTCCCAATGATCTTGCTTTGGTTTCTTGATAGTTGTAGAGCTTAGCTAATTTTAAAAACAATTAAAAACTGTTTGGGTGTTTTGTTGTGCTACCTGGCGGATGGCAGACAAAACTGCTGATTTCCAAGTTCAAACAATTTTCGAGGGCGGCGTTGGCGTCTGTATCATCATCAATCTCCGTGTCGTTTCACCTTCACATTTAGAAAATATATTTGAAGATTTACTATCGATAAATGAACGGTTTAAGTACTGGGTCAGGTTAATAAATCTAAGAGAAATAATTACACAAGCGTAGCGTGATATAAAGTGTTCATTATTCGATATAATTGAAATCAATAAACGATAAAGACGAAGAGGGAAAGAATACACCCGAGTTCACTTCATGCCTAGAGTCACTAAATGAGCTGCGTTCAAAGTATCGGCACTCCGTTCCCCAAAATTGTTTTGGGCGCCGCCATTTTGGGTCTTGCGCAGAGCAAACACAACTGCCGATTGTCATGATCCAAAAGTGCAACATCCTCTGCATTAGATGCGGTGCTAGGAAGCTGATACAATATTGCTAGGCTCTGTCGCGGGTTGTTTAAACATTCGTGGAGGACGGAAAAGCGTTTCCTGTGATTTTAGATAAAGCTTCGGATAACTGGCAACCATGATTGTAAGCCACAATATGGCCAAGTGTCGTTACTCTGAAGCATAGCTAATTTACTGGCACTAGCGGGAACAATGAGGAAGAGGCAGGTGTCAAAAGGTAGTGGCTTGTGGAATCCACAGGGCTCACGTCATGGACCCTCCAGGTATTACAAGCTTCTTGAACAAGGGCATGAATAGTGTCATTAAATAAGCTACGCTTCAGAGTAGCGACACTTGGCCATATTGTGGCTTAAAATCATGGTGTCCAGTTATTTGAAGCTGTATCTGAAATCACAAGAAACGCTTTTCCGTCCTCCACATTAAACAGTTTGCGACAAAGCAAAGCAATATTACATGAGCTTCCTAACACCGAATCTAATGCTGAGGAAGTCGCAATTTTGAATCATGACGATCGGCAGTTGCGCCTGCTCTACCGTTGGCTCTGCACAAGCACCAAAATGGCGGCGTCCACAACACTGTCGAAAAAGAGAGTGCCGATACTCTAAGCGCAGCTCATTTATTGGCCCTACTTCCCGCGAACCTCCTTTCCCCTGACTGAAACTGAAACTAAATATGAATAATACACCATTATTATAGCTTATTTAGTTTTAACCACCTACACATAATGAGAGGAGGAAGCGGCCGGGTAGGAGAAACGCGGGTTTTATGTGCGACGGTTTCTAATCAACGTTAGTTCTAACCGTCTCAAAGAGAGAACGCGCGAGCTTGCGCTGGTTAAAAAAAGACGGTAAAAAAAAAGAGGTGACACGCTGTGTTCTTTGTGATTGTGCGTCTAATTGCAAATTGTTGTGTGTATGTTTATACAGCCGGAAGTTAGTCTGCCTTAGTGGGCGTCTGGTGTCTCAGGTGTACATGAGCAATTTAGCCAGTGCGGTACAACCGCAAACCTGGGGTCTTTAACGTGCACCACGCAGTAGTGATACACGACCATACGCCGGTATGATGCTCTTAAAGGGGCGATGCAACAATTTTTGTACTTTGCGCAAATACCACTTAAAACGGATCCCTGACGTTAATGACCTATGAAAAACGCGTTCGTTTTTCACCCAACGCAATAGAAGTCCCAGATGATGATGATGATTAACTTTATTTTCAAAAGGGTGGCGCCATGGCCTCATTGGGGGAAGGGGAACATAGGTAGGAAAAGTTTACATTCGGCGGTGCACTCCTGTCGAGCGCGCGAACTCCCATAGGGAGAGTAGCGTCTCCCTGGCCCGTGCCTCGTTAACCGGTGTGATCCAGGCCTCTAAAGTGTCGATGTGAGGCCCCAGGTGTTCGGCTCTTTTGTCTCGCAAGCCGGCACAATCCCAGAGGAGGTGTCGGATCGTTGGGCTTACGCCGGCGGTGCACGTAGTGCAGACGACAGGTGCAGCGGGCTCGGACCCTTCCGATGGCGCTTGGTCGGGTGGGCGGCCCCTCCGTGGTTTGTAGCTACGCCACCGAGCGAGTATGTCTTCGGTGAGCGCAGCTCCGGTGCGGGCCTTGTGTATTAACACTTGTGCCCCTCTGGGTAAACCGTTGGGTAACGGTGCCGGGTTGTACGGTGTTTGGTCTCGCAGCCGACGCTGATCCTCTTGTCGGGCCGCAGATTTCTTCTCTAGGGGGTCTGGGTCCGGCGGTGCGAAGGGGACGAAGATCCCTGGGTTGGAGCGGTCTTCCCTGTGCTCGCTCGCCCACGCGTGTGCGGCCTCGTTACCGATGCCACCCGCGTGTCCCGGGACCCAGTCCACTCTCACCTCAATACCTTTGGTGTTTTTCAAATACGAGCACAGACTCTTGATTCGCTGGCAGAGCGTCCCTTCGCGAGGAGTTTTCCCCAGACGGGCGAGGGCTTCCCTACAATCCGTGAAGATGGTGACACGGGTAGGTACGTCCACTGGGTCGAATGTCTCTCTTATTCGAGATAGTGCCAGGTGTATTGCATCAAGTTCGAGGCGGCTCGTGCTAGGTTCGCTGTCGTATTGAAGTGTCTGAGCATATCGGTCCTGGCCAGTAGCGTAGGCGAGTGTGGCCCGCTTCGTCTCTTGGCACCACGCGGCGTCTGTGAAGACCGCGTGCTCCACGAGGTCTGCCCGCGCAGCGAGTGCAGCTCTTTCTTCCGAATGTTCTTCGCGGTGTTGTTTGCGAGTGAGCGGCTTAGGGTTTCTGACCATAATGTCCTCCCATGGTGGCATGCTCTTCGGAGGCGGGGCCTCTCCTACGGGAGGCCGCCAACCAGTGGCGTAGCTAGACCATCTGGCACCCGGGGCCCTTAGGTCTTTTGTCACACCCCCCCCCCCCCCCGCTCCCCGAGACCGCAAAGCTAAAAGCCATAACCGCGACGCGAGGTCACGCAGCGATAATGAAATAATAAATACAGGGTTAGCCAGCAAACAGTGTTTTTTATTTAACTATGTTAAATAGTTAACTATGTTAAATAGCGACCCCCAGACATCGTCCTGCAACCCCCCTCTGTACACCTCTGGTTTAGAGAACGTGAAGGCTCAGTTTAAAGAAATGCGCTCTGTACGCGGCGGCAAGCTAGGCTTTCAAGCAGACCTTGTGGTCACCCTCGGTATCGCTCCGGGAAAATATGATACAGGAAGTATTCACTGGACGCCACATTTGAGGTCAATGTTTAAAACGCATGCTCACAACGAGCTCACATTAATAGGCTGCGAATACCAGCAATCTTGATGGTGCGGAATGCACGTTGCAAAAGAACTGTGGAAGCTCGCCGTCAGCACGCGCTCAGCAGTCGCGCACACTGATATGGCCGCCAGTGAATACTCCCTATAATATCAAGCTCGAGCGTGCACCGCCAAGGGTTCACCGCTAACGATTCGGCAAGCAACAGCATGCCGGCGGCCGCCACTTTTCTCTAAACTGAGTTCCGAGGCAATTCGGTAAGATGTCGTCGCTAAAACGAGCCTCTAAACCGCACACCTTAAAATGGAAAGTAATGCAATCAAGCAATCGTTGGCATACGGTACGCTGCGGCGCTGAAGCCAGTCCGTCCACGCAGATTTCCGGAAGCTCGACGGTCTCCAGTCATGGCACGCTGTGGCAACAGGGAAACGCCGTCGCCGTCACAGCATTACGAATTCACTAGCCAGAACACTACATTGTGACCGCCTCCCGACGGCGAGCGACGCGCTTCTAGAACTTACGGCGGGGTCAGAGAGCGAGGGAGCTTGCTGAGCAGAAGCCTTTCGCCAACACCTCCTCTCGGCACTTCACCCTCGGCGCGTGGTGCGGTGCCGTGCACGGGTGGACAGCCATGGGTGAGAGTACGGGGTGAGGGAGACGACACGTTGAGAGTTTACCCAACACGTTTACCCCCTCCCCGCGACTCCCTTCGTGTAAGACCTTCGTGTGATTTCTTTCTTCTTCGTCTGGCGCCTTCTCTTACTCTCTCGGCGCAGTCCGGCCGTGGTCGGCGCAAGCCAGCGTCGTGTTGCGCTGGGTTTGGCGTAGACGAGGTGGCGTTGGCTCGGCGTGCCCGGGCACAGCTCTTTCTCGGGTGCTCCCGCACTTTCCGCGCTTGTTTTTTTCCGCCGTTGCGCGATGACTTTGCGCGAGCCAAGCCAGTTTTGCGACTCTGCACCAGACACGTTCGTGATGAAAGAGTGGTGACCTCATGCGTCTACACATTCTTTGCCACTTACGAACCAGTCAAGGCGGGGGGGGGGTATTGCCGCCATAAGTGGCACCCCCCTCGTGACTGAGACTCCTGGTACCCGGGGCCCACGGCCCCCGGCCCTCCCCGTTACTACGCCACTGCCGCCAACCCTGTAATTCCAAAAGACGTTGACCGGCTCTAGTCGATGTCCGGCGCCGCTGATGGCCGGCGACGCGGGTCTCAATGATGGCTTGTAGAGTCGGAAGGTTCGAGTACCGATACAGCTCTTCTGTCTTAGTGTGTCTTGGGAGACCCGTGATTGCACGCAGGCACTCACGATGCAATATTTCCAGCTGTTTGTGCTGCGCCTTGGTCAGGATGAAACATGCGGCTCCATAGCAGGCTTTTGAGGTCAGGACCGCTTGAGTGAGCAAGCGGATGGTGCGAGTGCCTGCGCCACCGAGGCGGTTGCCCATTCTCTTGATGAGTTGGAGCTGTTGTCGCCACTTGGGTTTGAGTTGCTTGATCCACTCTTGCGCTCCTCCTTGTTCATGCAGTGGGACTCCCAATATGCGAATCCAACGTTCGGGGGAGCGCTGAATGGGCTGGCCGGCCAGGGTCAGGTGTATTTGAGCTCTGTTGTGCTCAAGACCGCCGACGATGAGGAAGGCTGTCTTCTCTGGGGAAGGTTGCATGCCCGTAGTTTGCAGGCACTGGTCAATGGCATCTAGGGCCGTCTGCATGGTTTCGACCGTTTCTTTAGTGTCGAGCTTTGTGTTACGGGGGTCCACCCAAAGGGTGATGTCGTCCGCATAAGTTGTGTGCTGAAGGTGTGGGACGGCGCGCAACACTCTTGCTATTTTTCTCATGACCAAGTTGAAAAGGGTCGGCGAAAGGATGGCTCCTTGAGGTACTCCACGGAAATTCTGGAACATGCGGGGTTGCTGGGCGCCCGAGCTGATCTCAAAGGTTCGATTCTTGAGGAAACTTTTCACGAAATTGATTATGCGGGTGCCTGCGCCGCTCTCTTCGAGTGCCTCGATCACTGCCGAATGCTCAACGGTGTCAAAAGCTTTCCGGAGGTCCACTGCCACCAGGAGTCCGGGTACCTTGTTGGTTCCTGGGCGCCTCTTACCCACAAAGTTTCGGAGGAGGTGTAGGCTGTCGTGGGTGCACAGTCCGGGGCGAAAACCAGTCTGCGCAGCGTCGTAGTAAGGGTCGTCCCTGGCTTCTTCCAAGACATAAGTGAGTCGCGTAAGGACCATCCGCTCGAGTAGCTTGCATAGCGTAGACGTAAGTGAGATTGGTCGGAGGTTCTGTATTTGATCCGGACTCTTTCCTGGTTTTGGAATAGGGTACACCACTGAATGTTTCCAGTCGGCCGGTAGTACTCCTGACGCCCAAACGTCGTTAAGCTCTTTCAGGAGCTTTCGTTTCTCCGGCTCGTCCAGGTTGCGCAGCATGCGCCACGTGATTCCATCCTTGCCCGGGGCGCTGCGCTCGTTGACAGAGTCCAAGGCCAGTGTCAATTCTTGAATCGTGAACGGGGCGTCTTGTTCTGTGTCGCTCGGCGGTTGCAGTTCGTAGAGGCACAGGTCCGGATCGTTAGCAGGTTGTGGGAAAAAGGCCTTGGCGGCTGCTTCCTCGAACTGTTCCGGAGTTTGGTCGGTGGCTAGCTGGATGTTGCGAGCAGTGTTGGGCGCCTTGGTCTTGCCGGTCAAGGCTCTGTGGGCGCGCCATAGCTTGCGGGTGCCAGTTCGTTCGTCAAACGTCGCGCAGTTGTCAAGCCACCTCGAGCGAGCCAGACGTTTAGCATATCTACGTGCCTGTGCCGTCTTGTTGCGCAAACGCACTAGGTCCTTGAATCGTTTGCCGTTGTTAAGATATATCTTGTGGAGCCGCTTGCGTGCCTCCCACAGGTTGATTAGATGTTTGTCGGGAACCGGGTCTTGGTCTTCCACCTCCAGGTTTCGCGTGGCCGCTTGCGCTGCCCTCAGTAATTTTGCGGTTAAGGGAACCGCGTCTTCGCACGTGGCCACCGCCTTCCGGAAGGCGTCCCAGTCGATAGCCTGAGTTAAGCGTCTGCGCCCTGCTTTGCCGCCGGTTGAGAGCTCTAGCCAGATGGGATAGTGGTCGGACCCCATAGGGTCCGGTCCGCACCGCCAGTCGGTCACCAGTCGGGAGTCCGCCCAAGTCAGGTCCGGGGTCGTGTCTCGCTGTCCCTCGTGCAGTCCGTGGCGCGTTGGGTAGTCGAGGTCGTTGGCCAGAGTGAGGTGCGCCAACTCCGCTGCCTCCTTTAGCCGCGCGCCCCTGGCGTTAGCAGTCGAGTACCCCCAGTCCGGGTGGTGCGCGTTAAAATCGCCCGCCACGAGCAGGCGGTCATGGGGGTAGCGTTGCCGGAGGTCCATCAGCCATTGGAAGCCGGCTCGGCCAGCGTGGCCGCGCCTGGAACAGCTTGACTCAGGTCTTGCGTAATAGGAGGTTAAGATGACCCGGTGACGTCCAAGCGTGCAGCGAACCGCCACCACCTCCTGGAACGGGTTACAGTAGGCCGTCGTGTCTATTTGTGCCTGTGGGAGGCCCTTGCGCACAAACACCGCAGCTTGTGCTTCAATGGTCTGAGATGTGTCACTTGATCCGCCTCTTAGTCCGTGTTCAATCGTTGGTTGGAAATATCCGTTGAAGCCCGAGATGCACGGACTCGTCCCCCGTGTCTCCTGCAGCAGAAGCGCCGCCGGCCTTCCGGTTAAGCGGAAGAGCTCGACGAGCTCCGTAGCGCTCTGACGTAGCGAGCGGCAGTTCCACTGCAGGAGGTCGGGAGGACGCTCAGGCGGTGGGTGCGCCGAGCTGCTGTTCGGTGGAGATTGGTTGCGGCTGGTGCAGGCTGGGTCCATGTTGGCTAAGTATGGGGGAGAACATCTGGGCGACCTGTTGTGTGACCATTTGAGTCACCTGTTGGAGGAACTGCTGCGTTTGTTGTTGTTGTTGCATTTGTATTTGCTGCTGCATCTGCTGTATTTGTTTCATTTGCTGTGCTTGCTGCTGTTGCTGCTGTATGAGTTGTTGTATCCATACCGGCGGCTCGTTAGAGTTCTGGGTTGCTGCCTGGAGCTGGGGTGCAGGTACTTGGGATTGCTTTCTTGCCTGCTGTCGTGTGGATGAAGTATTTCGAGATGGTGTGCGATACCGCCCAGGTGAAAGAGACTGGCGTCGCTTGCTTCTCTCGAGGAGCTCGTGCTCCAATCTCTCTTCTTCCTCAATTTCAAGGTGCAACGCCCGGAGACGACCTGCTCGTGATTTCTGCCGTTGATTGTGTTTGCACTTGACTTGTTCCATTGTACGCTGAATTTCTTTCAGTTGTTGTTCCAGCCGTTTCATGGTGCTATCGAAATCGGCTTGATCTCGGTCTTGCTCGACCTGGAGTGTCTCAAGCATCTGGCGTGCATTTGGGCTGCGACCGCCCTTGAGACCTCTCGCAGTTATATCGGCGTAGGAGTGGAGCGGATCCTGGATCTGAACCTTGCTCGACCCGCGCAGCTGGGAGGTAGTATCCTTGGAACCGGAACGTGAGTTAGTCTTGCCAGAGGGTTGCTTGGATCGCTGCCTGCCCTTGCGCGAGCGGCTCCGCGCCATTCTTTCTTGTTTGGCTCCTTCCCTTTGTTTCGCGCGCTGAGCGAATTGAGCTCGAGCGGGACAAGAGGGATCGGTAGCCACGTGTCCATCCTGCTTACAATGACCGCAGTACTTGGCCTCGCCATTCGGGCAGGCTTCCGGAGGTTGCTCGTGTTGTTTTCCGCAGTTGCTGCAGACCGGCTGGTTAATCGGGCAGCTGGTGGCTTTGTGTCCCGGTCGGTGACAGCGCGGGCACACGAGAGATCGCTGTTCGTAGCATTCCACCCTTCTCGGGAAGCTCCAATACATAACTTCGCGTGGCGGATGCGGGGATGCAAAGTGGATGAGGACTGTACCTTTGGAGCCCATAGGCCGGGCCGTCAGGACATCCACTCCGTCGGCGTACAGCGCCTCCAGAAGCTTAGCCGTGGGTTCATTGGGTTTGCAGCCATGGATTACTCCCCGGGAGATGCCGTCCGTAGGAACCTGGTGCGTTCGCACCGGGAGTGGTGGTCTCGATCGCAAAGGTAACACACCAATACGGAGGAGACGCGTGGCCTGCGTGGAGTCGCACGTAGTAACGACGATGGTATTAGAGAGTTTGCTCACCCTCAGTATCTGATGTTTGAGTAACTTGGGGTCACCGGCGAAGGAGCTGATAACGGTCTTCAGCTCTTCTGGGTCTAAGCCCAATACGTCGCATCGTTCTGTGGGCTGTATCTTGATAACGTGGGTGCCCAGAGTTACACGTTCCTTGCGGCTTGTGGTGGGTAGGGGTTGGCCCGATGCCTTGAGTTGCGCTCGGCGCTGGGTTCTCGTTGTAGCCTTTTCCCAAAGTCCCTCCAAGTCAGTGGCGTCCGGCTCTCGCAAAGCCCATGAAGCCTGGAGACTCGTTTCTGCGTCTTTAAGACTATCGTCGGACGAACGAAAACGTTTTGCGTTACTGGACGGTCCGAAGTCCTCCGCGTCCTCGTCCATCTCTTGCGAGGGAAGGGGAGAGGTTTCGTACGAAGTGACAGCGGCATGATCCTGAGTAGCCTGCAGCAACTGCAGCCGCGGTGGCGCAACCAGAGGCGTCGTCATGTCCGGGAGTTAAAGCTGCGTCGTGGGTGCGATGGGCCGGCGGCGCTACCGTCACCGTGCCCTATTCCTTGCCGCGCTGGGCCAGTAGGCTTAGCGCGGGGGTTCGACAAAAGGCTCATAAAGGGGTATCCACGAAGGAGAACTCCGCGGACGGATGTCGTGACGTCAACGACCCGGGAAACTCCGTTCCCGGCTCCTGCCGCGTGCACCTGCAGGAGACTTTCGTGCTGATGGAACGAAGCCTCCGCGCCTCCGCCACGGAGGAGACCTAGTCGCCGCGAGGCGTCAAAAGGGATGACGTATGCCTCACCGTGATGCGCGCTCCGCGGAGGAAAGTGGCGGATTTCTCCTTCGTGTGGATACCCATTAAAAGGTGAAAAAGGGCTCGAAATTGAGCAAAACGTTGCTCACGGATGCGAGTAGACCTCTCGAACCGCTGGTGAAATCAAAGAAGAGAAGAGATGAGACCAATTACATTCCAGTACAATCAGGATAAGGCCGCAGGAATGCCAGGAAACGATTCGAACCAGTCTTCTTCGTCTTTCCTCAAGTCCCAGAAAAAGATTAAAGAAAAACGAGCAGCGTTCACCCCCTCAACTCGCAGCCAGAACAAGCAGCCACGTGATCTGGAGCGGATTATATGCCGTCAATGTTGACCGTAGCCACGCGCTGGGGTTGGCAAAGCACAGGACACGCGCTGAGCTCCAGACATTGTTATGGCTCGGCTATTGCCGTCGTCGCAGCGATTGGACACGGGCCACTACCCAAATGCCTCTCGAGCTAGTAATTATCACGAGCCCAAATCGAGTGCCCACGCAATGCTCGGGTCCAATCTATGAACCGCATTCAAATATCGTCACTGGAGGGTACTGCGATCCCCACGTTACGTCATCGAATTTTGCAAAGGAGAGATTGAATGAAAATGATCGATTTTGTCCTTGAAATTACACCGAAACAAAGGAGTTTCTTGGTCAGTGGCGTTGCGTGTGAGTATCCTTGAGTCCCAGGTGTGCCAGTAAGCTCGTGTAAAGTGAAAAACATTACAATTGAATATTGTTGCACCGCTCCTTTAATTCCACATCGAAACGGGCAGGGGCGGGGTGGGTTCTGCAGCGCGAGCTTTCGCTCCACGTGTTCCGAGCTGGTGTGCGCTAGAGTCACTAAATAAAGCTACGCTTTCAGAGTACCGCATTCCTTTTCTTTGGCACTTTGCCGACAATACCGTCGCTCTATTCAACAATATTCTGGTTCGCTGCGGCATCATTGGACAGCGGCAGTCACGTGAGTCACTATCATCATCATCGCGTCTTTTCTACGCCACCATCTTGGGTCCAGCGATCCGCTGCCTGCTGCTATTTTACTGTCTACTGCGCGCGCACGTCGAAGTCCGTCGCTCAGCACGCACTTTTTCCTTCTTATGTCGGGATACGAACAACACGACCTTGATTCGCTGCCACAGCTGCGGCTACGGCAGCTGGCGCAGGCGACGGCTACAGCTCGGCTTGGCTTAGCTCAGGCACCCCTCCACCAGCGCCGCGGACCCAAGATGGCGGCGCCTGACGGGCTTCAGACGCGTAGTTTGGGAGTTTCGGTACTCTGAAAGCGTAGCTTTATTTAGTGACTCTAGTGTGCGCTATACTTCGTTTCAGCTTGGGTCCAGACGCAGCCGATGCTACGAGCGCGAGCGTGTGGCCCTGAATAGTGTTTGCATTGCACGAGCGCGCGTGCTTGGCAGGGACGCTGAAAGCCCGGAGCTCGCGCTTGTAGCATCACCTGCGTCTGGACCCAAGCTGAAACGAAGTATAGACATGCACTCGGCCACCGATCGCCCCGCCCCCCCCTTCTATAAGTATTTGAAGATCGACGATGGACGTCGATCGTCTCGAGGTAATGTAACGTAATAACATTATATAATTAATAAACATATTGAAGGACTGAACGACTCAATTTTTCAATTCTTGAATTGTAATATGGCGGTTGCCTATTGTACTTACTGTTGATGAAGAGCAATATGAGTTGACGAAGTAATGATTAAATTATCAGGCTCTATAAGGACGACGATATTAGTGGGTGTCGAACCACAACGTACAGTGCCAGACTTGTTTCAAGTATCGTGTACCCAAATACCTTTCTTCACCCGGAACAGAATATGGTAGAATCAATGAGGATGCTGCTTTACAACTGTACGTGGAACAGGAAAACTGCAATGTGCAGAAGTGCGGCTTATTCGTTAATATAAAGGACGGATTTCTAGCAGCATTCCCTGATTGACTACTTGGAACAAATGGCCTCATTGACGTAAATTGTCCCCGTTCCAAAAGATTCTTGAAGACTACTGAAACCGCAAAGGAGTATGAGGCGAAAAATAAGAAATAGGAGCCTGGTGTGAAAGGTCCAAATCACCACCATAGCCTCTACTACCAAATACAAGGGCAGTTACACAATACACAAAGAGAGTTTTGTGATTTCGTTATATTTACACTCAAGGGCATTGATATCCAACGTCTTCAGAGGGATGACACCTTCTTGTCATCCAACATAGAGCCTTTTTCACTCAAGTTTTACATGGAAGGCCCGACTTCCGCTGAAATTCCTCACGTACACAAGTTGTCCGACCGAATAATCTGCCATTACTCCCGATCTGGGAGTCTCTCGATCTTCATTCATGGCCATAGTATCATATGAGATCGAGCGGTGTGGCTCTTCGTCCGCCGAACATATTGTTTCGGCGGGTGTTTTTACCGTGTAAAATGAAACCGTCGCGTGCTGCTGGAACAAGAACCTGGCGATTCTTCACTGAACTGCTTCTTCCGTAAGCTTCAATTAAGAGGGCTTTTTTTCGTTTCGCACACCCACTGTTCTGCTTGCCCGTTAGTTGCAGGATGGTATGGTGCACTAATGTGATGCCTGATGCCATTTTTTTTTTTGGGGGGGGGGGGGGCTTGTTTATTTTATTTGAAGCAAGATTTGGCGCGTTATCAGAGAAAAGTATTTTTGATAGGGCAAAAGTAGGGAAAGAGAGCGTAGAACGTCTATGACGCGTGTTTACGTCGTGGCAGGCATCGTGTAAACTTCCAACCACTTAGAGTACGCATCGACCATGACTCCGCAGATGCGGATACGTTTCGCCACCCACAGAGTGAAGAGTGGATCGTTTTCAGTTACAGTTCATGATGGCGCTGGACTCGAGGAAGCCTTCGACTCTTTCCACAAAGTTAGCTGATGTGCCAGCACTTTTGTCGAAAGTGGTAAGTGTTCGAAACGTCGACAACGTCGGTAGCCGTGCTGTGCTTGACACTGGACGCTTACCATTCGCTGAGAAGAAACTTGCTTGTTCGTCTGCCACGATTCGTCCGATATCAGGTCATCACCGCTACTCCATCTCCCGACAAAACAGGTCGTCATTGTCCGCATGTCCATAGTTAGCAATCACGTGAACTTATAAATTCCCATACGCTCATAACTTGCCATCGCTAAACGCCGTTCATTCATAGCGTGTTCATTGCAAATAAACGTCTTCCTATTTATTCTGATGGTTTTCATTATACTCCTCCGAAGCTGTACTTACAACATTATATCGGTACTTTCGAAAATATTGCAACGGCGTTTGTTTTCTGGGAACTATAATGTAACAACCTTTACAAAATCTTCCGGATCCCATGAAACACAATATTTCGTTATGTCACTTTTCGGTCGTCATTATAATGGTGAGGTAAGTACCGTAAATTGCGAAGCAGTTTACTTGACGTCCGCTTCCACTGATGTCTTGGAAGATTGAGTCTACTGAGCGTGCATCCCTGCAGAAGTTTTCATTGAAAGAGTATTTACACGTCAATCAACAATTGATTCCTTCTTGGTAAGATTTATTGCGAAAGCCCGTGACAACCGCTGAACCGCACCTCCCTATATCAGAGAACAATTTATACAAAGCCTGAAATTCTCGCATACATTCGTTTGCTGGGCCACGCTATTGAGCCAGCTGAGCACAGCTGGCAGCGGCGCGAGCAAGGCCACGAGGGGAACGTGATGGTGCTCGAGCCATCCCACCGTGAACCAATGTTTCGGCCACCCCACGGGTGCGTGTCGCCATCTATTGGTTGAACTAACGCCTTGTTCAAGATGGCCGCCGTGGGACCGCAGCCTTAAGATGGATAATAATTTATGCGCTTTTCCCGCATTTCAGTACTTTCTCGCACAGCTGGGGAAAAAAAAAAGAAGAAAAAAAGACTCGATAGCTTGATTTATTGCTACAATTTTACAGCTGTTGGACATATTTCTTTATTGACGATATTCACTTCAATACATTTTCGGTTTCAAAAAACAAAAAAGAAAGTAGTATTTTCGATACTTCTGTACACTTTTATTAACATTACTTAACGTCGTCGCCGCGTACTGTGAATTTTCCGCACATTACGCCAAGTTTGCCTGGCTGCAGTATCGGGTTACACTGGCAGGCATTTACATTCGTATATACTGTACCGTGTTATTTTTCTAAGGTTTCATTTCTGCGTTGTTTATCTGTTTATCCTCGCATGGATTTCGAATAGACCATTTGCTATATTACCCAAGCATCAAGGAGAATGCAGGGATTGGTGTTCCACGCGCCGCACGTGCTGGCCTCAGCAGTAGTAACTTTTCTAAAGCAAATACCTAAAACAAATGGCATCTTGCACGCGCGTTCGTCAACGCTTTATTTTGGTTATTTACTTCGAATATTTTATACGGGGAAGGCGTGCGCGTGTGGCGCGTGGAACACCAATCCCTGCATTCTCCTTGATGCTTGGGTAATATAGCAAATGGTCTATTCGCAGGTGAATAACCGCGAATACGTTCGATAACGGGAAAAGCTACGAACGCCTTGTTTCTCGGGCTTTTCTCGTTTTCGAACGCGCTGTGGCATGGCTATTCATCCGTACATTTGGACTGCGTGACTTTGGAAACCTCATTAATGACGAGGAAAATATCCTTGCGCTGTACAGTCAGTCATGGTTTTGAGGTAACCTTTGAACGTTCTTCGACACTCTAAAAACCGAGAAAGCCAGTAGGACGTGCCAGTTTGTTGTCTGACAGAGGGTTGTAATTGGTGCGTCAAGAATTTTAGGCGCAGCGACAGACAGGAAACGAACACAGCTAGCAAAGCGGTGTCCTGCGTGGGACTCCGCCAGAGCTCTGCTGTCACTCGCTTGGAACTACAGAACGAAACTTTCCGATAGAAAAGTTGTACTGTAGCCTATCATCATGCGGATAAGCCTGCAGTCTTAAAAGCAAATGTCTGTGCGTTTGTGGGATATCGGCTTCATGTAAACTCTCTTCCTCCACGCGAAAAGAAAAAACAAATTATCATCGGATATCTGCATTTCCTTGATTTCCAACTATCAGTGCACGACGACAATGCGCACTATTTTTCTTCATGAAATGAAATGTCCTGCTGACATCACTGTACAATACAAGGCACTTTGATGACAAACTGCATGATGACAGCATTCAAGAAAGACATGTGCCAGTTCGAATGTATGCAGACATCTTTGAAAAAAAAAACATAGTTATGGCAAAAAACAAATATGTCACGTTTGTATTCATTCCATGTCAGTTTCGAATGCTGAATGTTATTCGCGAGCGAATCACAAGCGCAGCACCGGACTCGATTGTCACTTTGCAGTCCACAAAGAAGGCACATGTAAACACAGTGAAACTCTGCACGTCTCTGTGTTGGGGGGCGCGTGACGCCGCCGGTGGCTGGCACTTTTCACACCTCACTGGAGGGACATCCGTTCTCGGCGTCCAGCGTCAAGCCCTCGTTGAGTTTGCAGAGTTGGTCCTCGACAGCACCGTTGCCGTTCTCGAACCCGCCCTGGTACGCCGGCTGCAGCCCGTCGGCCACATCGTTAGGGGAGGCGTAGCTGACACGTAGCGGTCTCGCTTGACTGCTCGGCGGCACGAAGCGGTGCACGTGGCTCGAGTACGGAGGTGGATGAAGAGGTCGCGGCAGCAGCGCCGGTTTCGTGGGCTTCGGTTGTACCGGCGTCGGCGCCAAGTCGCCACCGTTTTCTATCGGAGACTTGCGAAGCTTGCAAGTGCCGTTGGCGATGGGAGACTGCGAGGGCGTCGAGTTGAGCTCCTCTTTTTCCTTTTCCTCGTCCTGAAAGTCCTCCTTGTTGTAAGAGGTCAGGTCTCCGTCGCTCTTGAAGCCCCTGGCTATCCTGGGCGACGAACCTTGCGCAGCTGGACTCCACCGGGCGGGGTCTCTGTTGGGATGCTGGCCGTCGGGATCGGTCGCCTGTTCCCAGAGCGGGTACTTTGGCTTGGCACCGAGCTTCTCGAAGTCCGGCCTGTTTCCCGCCCTGTTTGCGAGGTGCGGCGGCGGCGGAGGCAGCCCGACCTCGTTGCCGAACAGCCCCGGCGGTGGAGGACCATTTGTCGCCGTCATCGGCAGAATCCGCGCTGCCCGACGGTTCGACTCGAACACTTCTTCATCAAAACCGTCCACCCCGTTCATGTCGTGGAGCACCTCTTCGGATTTGGCCTTAGTGACCCCGTAGACACCATTGGGCCGCGGTCTCCTGAGCACCTGGGACCAGTGGGGTGCCTCGGTGAACTTGGTCTTAGAATTCGAGTCGGAGCTCTGGCCCTGCGGGCTGCACCGGTAGTCTGCCACCCTCTCGCGGACGTAGGTCTCGAGCTCGGTCTTGAGGGCGTCTTGCTGGGCAGCTTGCCGCCGCTCTCGGTCTACGCGCTCCCGGAGTGCGGCCCTCTCCACGCGGTCCAGGCACTCGGTCTTCTCTGCGGCCAGCTTCTCCCGCACAGACTGGTTCAGGTTAAACAGCTGGTTCCGGGTCTTGCGCTCCAGGTGCGCGATCTTGGCATTGAGGTCTTCGTGCGCGTGGTCGATGTGGTCGATGAGTTCCTGTTTGTCGGCCTCCAGTTTTTCTCCACGTTGTGGAAAAATGGAGCGCAGTAGCAGGTGTAGCCCTTGCCCACAGGACCCTGGACAAGAGACATGTGGTTCAACGAAATAAAGTTCCCCCTCTAGAGGACACTCTTATCTGGATGATGGTTAGGTGGAGGAAAGTATATCGCACGAGGTGAACTTTTCTTTACAGACTTTCAGTATGATTTCATTTAGTAAGCATTTGGTAAATTTAGATAAAGCTTAACTATACTTCGTTTCAGCTTGGGTCCAGACGCAGGCGATGCTACAAGCGCGAGCTCCGGGCTTTCAGCGTCCCTGCCAAGCACGCGCGCTCGTGCAATGCAAGCATTGTTCAGGGCCACACGCTCGCGCTCGTAGCATCGGCTGCGTCTGGACCCAAGCTGAAACGAAGTATAGTTCTGCGATCAGCACTGGAACGTGGTTTAACGGATGAAATTCTCCCTTTAGAAAGCACCGTTATCTGGACGATGGTTAGGTAGCTGAAAGTATATCGTATGATGTTGACTTTTCTTGGAGGACTTCTTGTCTGATTTAGTTATAACTTATATATTAACCGGTTCTACGTTCAGAACCGAGGCGTGGCGAACGTTTACAGCTCATGTTCGAGTACCTAAAAAAAAATATATATCTTCTCGAATATACGTGTCATTATATGCCGTGTTCCGTAATAACAGGGAGTCAGGGAAAAACGAGACCTACCTTCCGAATGTTTCCGGCCAGGTCGAGGAAGTACTGCTCCCCTTTTCCCAGCGGCTCCGGGGGAAGCGTGTCCAACTTCGGCGGCGGAAACGCGTTGAGGTTCGGCGTCAGGTGACACCCGTAGGGACTCCACTTTTTGCCTTTCTTGTCCGGTTTCTCATCATCGAAATGTACCTTGTGGCCGTGTTTTGACTGCGCAAAGACAGTATAGAGTCGTGATCAGCGTCACAAAATTCGAGATTTTCGAGTATGACGGTTTAAAGAGGTACAGAAACGAAAATTTTGCTATTTTTCTTTGTTTAGATATTGTCTATGTTGTGGCAGAAGCCCGGAAACACTAGTCTGGACTATTATTTCTAGGCTTCCGGCAGAAAAGTCAAGAGAACTAATTTTAAAACGAATGAAGATATTTCAAGATTGCTCCTGGTGGCGGTCTGTGAAGCTCCGTTGGAATGCCACCACGTCATCGGCTTCTAAAAAGCAGCGCCAATTCGCGGCAGTATGGCTCTCTCGTGGAGTTACTTTGTCCTGAATGTGACTTGGCGGAAAACGCTGACGCGTTTACTACGTTGTATATGTTACCTGCCACAGTGCTTCTGCAACGTGCATTCCACACCATCAAGATAGCCGTTTTTTGCGGACGTTAGGTAGAGCTTGATCTGAGGATGCGAGAACCTCTGCCAGACCAATCGCACCTCCCCCCGCCCCCCTCCCCCACCCCACCCCCGGGTATGCGCTGTGAACAACGCGCTCAAATACGGCACCCAGTGAATACCTTATATACGTAGATTGCAGGTGTCGCCATTGCTGGGTACTGACGGTTCCTTCTATACTCTGCGACAACTTTTCTTGGCAATGCAGTGGAAGGTACAGGCCCGCGTTCCCTCTCCCATTTTTAGCGTACGCAGGCTCTCCTCCTCTCCCCATTTCTGGAGAGAGGAGGAGAGCCCGCGCACACTCAAAATGAGGGAGGGGACGCAGGCCTGTACCTTCCACTGCATTGCCAAGAAAAGTTGTCGCGGAGTAGAGTTACTGGTTCCCTCGAAAGGCGGTGTGAAACAAACACAGTGAACCGAAACGCTTGCGGCACATAAAATACCGGCATGGCCGCGAATGACGTTGCGGGCAAGCTATGTATAGGTAGGCCATAGGGCGTGCAGTCCTCAGATATTACTACTAGGCGAGACTGTCACGCGTTGACGCCACCAAGCGGCAACGCTTGCAACTACAATACCCTTGCCCGTGCAGGAGCCATTGACGTCACGAGCGCGATATGCATTGCGGTTCTCGCTAGTCGATGTTGAAGCGAGAGGTAAGAAAGCTCGCGGCCACGTCATATCGTTTCCGTACCCCTTTAATGAAAACTTGATAGGCATTTGCCGTCAGGACCTGCAAAACTTTACGGTGAGCTGACTTGTTCCACTGGCGAAATCTGCCTGATATCTGGTGGCCAATTGTTTATGAAACGACGTTGAAGTCAAACGGGGCCTTATATTGGTCCTGATCGAAGCCAATGTCGTCACACCAGCATGATTTTTCTGGTGAACTCTTAGATAACAGGTTCTGTCGGATAATGTCCCAGAGCCCTGAACGTGGCTATAGGTTTCCAGTATAGGTCCACTTTGAATGACGACGTTGTCGAGAGTCGTTTGAAAAGCTGGCCTACGTAACGGTGACGAGCGCAGCAGCGCGAAGTCGCAGAATTATGGCAAGAACAGAAAGAAGCATATTGACGGGTCTTGCTTTACGAACAGATTTTCTGCTTGGTTATATTGCTTTTCGCATCTGGTGCGCATTTACCTTTTTGTGCTTATCCTTCTTGTGCTTCTGTGAGCTTTCCTTGCTGCCCTGCGACGTGCCGCTCTCTTTCTCTCGCTTCTTGCTCTTGCACTTGTTCTCGGGCGTGGGAGTGTCTTGTACCTCGATCACGCGAGGCGGCGGATTTTCGATGAGCTCGACCACTTCGTTGAACTCCTTCCGTCGGGCGATGTCCAGCGCCGTCTCACCTTGCTGCAGGGATGAAGTATTTGTATATATCTAATTCTAATGCAAAATGCGTAATAGGCCCCTTTAGAAAGTGTGCCCTCTATTGGAAGCTGTAGAATCCCTGCACAATGGAAGACACAAGCGCGAGCTTCTTGCGTTCGATTGCGCCCCGGCCGCACGAGCCCTCGTGCAGGGGGAGCATAGGTTGTCTACCCGCTCGCGCTAGCACGTTCCGCTATATCGGTATGTTCCACCATTGTGCAGTCATAGCCTCCTCTATACTAACAAAGCCTAGCAAATCACCACGAGAAGCGGCCGCCCGGCAGACAACAGACGAGAGGAGAGCCACGTGACGGGCGCCCCGCTGCGGCGAGACGCCGAAACACACTTCTCTCGAGCGATGGAATGTCCGCTCGTGCTCCTCGCGTTCCTCGCGCTGCCGCTTCCTTTCTCGTCGGGTTTAAAAAGCATGTTTCGGGTCCTCGCTGCTGCAAAGGCTGTGTGTGCACTTGCGTCCAGGTTCCCTGATAAATCATTTTTGCAAGATAGCATTTTTTTCCTGCCGTCGCACTGTCAGTACTACAGAGTGGCGTGCTGTTGGGATAGAGTACCTTGTTGGCGACATTGGCATCGCATCCGGCTTCCAGGAGGATTCGGGTCAGCTTTCGTCGGCCCATCGCCGCCGTAATGTGCAGACCGCTGTCTCCATTCTGCACGGGTGAGAACAGCGATACCATCACCAACATCGTCGCCGTTATTTTAAACGTTTACAATGTACCACACGATTGCGGTCTGATGTAGTGAGGAAAACGAGATTGATAGCGTGATGTATGGTTTGAGCGCAGGGGCGATCGCCCGATAATTATGTACAACGGAATATTCGTAATAAGGTGTTGAAAACCTCGTCACAGATAGGGCATAGTATGAAGGTAACAAGCCCAATCTCAATTTCGCTGCGCTCTGTTAGCGTAAGACAAATTTAAGTGGATGGTTCGGGTCCTTCGATTCGAATGAAGCTCGCGATAGAACGTGCCCTGAACAAAACGCTTCAGAGACGTCGAACTCAAATATCGGTTGTTTGAAAAGGCTCGAGAAAAGAAAAGAACCAAGTATAGAAAATACACAGCATCTTGCAATATAATCCCGGTACGAGTTTCCGATCCGAACCAATAGGATACAATAAACTAGGAATCCTATATGTATGCCCTCGGTTTCGAGGCGTTGGCGTACCTTGTTGACTTCGCTGGCGTTGCAGTAGGCGCTGATCAGAATCCGAAGCACCCCGGCGTGACCGTAGCGTGATGCGGTGTGCAACGGCGTATCTCCGTACTGCAACGTAGGAACCGAAGCAGCACCCTGTGAGACCACTGTCGCGAACTGCCGACGTTAAGTCGACGAGCCTTACTCAGTTTTTATCAAGTACGGTATAATTAGGGTGTGTATTTTTCGATTTTAACCGAAAAACACCGATAAACATCCGTCGGTGACGAAAATACAAAATCGGTTAAAACCGAAAAACACCGGTGGTTGGACATTTTCGCCCTGGTTAAAACCGAAAAACAACGGTCGTTTCATGTTTCCGACCTAGTGAAACCCTTTCCCCATAGAGGTTCGTCAAACGTGTTATGTCGCCCTCCTTTCTGGGGGTCAAAAGCGTCTAGTTAACGCAGTGGAAGCTAAGCTCTCACACGCCTTTCCCCCATTGTGTCTCCCATGGCCCCCTTTTGTGGAAAAATTAACGCAGTGGAGGGTACGCTCTCACGTGCCCTTTCCCCATTGTGTCTGGCCAAGTTATGTGGATGTAAGCCATGTATTCAGAGGTTGCTGTAGTTCCTGGAAGACACTGCCAACATTCGTGTCGTACAGGGATACTGACCTTTGAGAACTGAATCGGATTTTTTTCCACCGATTATCACCGATTTTAGCCTCGGCGGGGGACGTTCCACCGAAATACACCGGTGCTTCGAAAATAAATAAACACCGAAAAACATCCGCCGATTTTTCTCATAAATAAACACCGGAAAGTACACACCCTAGGTATAATCAATACTTGATATAAGCTAAGCCCGTGTTTTTGGCCTCACCCCCTCAAAGAACGAGCATGGAACACTGCTCTCATACAGATCTGCTATGCATTGTTATCATCAACATGGTTTACTTTCGAAAAGGTATTCAACTCCCAAAGAACAATTCTTTAAGTAACTAAATAAAATGCCACAAAATACCCCCCCCCCCCCCCCCCCGCTTTTCTCCCCAACTCCAAAGAAAAATAGAGAAACAAATTAATAAAAAGCTAGGCATTTATGTTTCGAGGGTGATTTGAGCGAATCCGAAACATTGTTTTGTTTCCGGACTGGTGCCTTAGAAACAAAAGCGTTTCGGGAACCCCCTGACCAGTGTTATAGGCGTTACCGAAGGAGAGTTGCCAGATGCGTTATTCGTTACTTGCAAATTAAAAGGGAACGCGTCTCCGACTTGCATTGCTTCGAAATAAAAGGAACCCGTTACTGTTACAGATAAAAAGTAACACGCGTTACTTTTGCGTTTCTTTTTATTTAGGAAATAAAACGCTTTACTGCTTTGATGTTACATATATGCATAAATGCCATATTAAAAAAAATATTATGTTATTGTTTTTGAAAATTTTGAGGGTATGTGGGTTGAGTGCAATAATTTACATGACTTTGCCCGTAAAGACAAAAAAAAAAGAAACTAAACTGTAATTTTTTGTTTTATGTACTGGGAAAAAAGATGCAACGAGTAACGTAACTACATTACCCATTACTCGAAATAAGTAACGTAAGTACTCTATCCGTTACTGTTCTGAAGTTGTGACGAGTGCTGTTCTGAAGTTGTGCCGGTGACGCTGTTACCCGTAACGTGTTATCGCCATCAGCGCCCCTAACTCAAAATAAATATCAAAATGAATATCGCTCCATAATCCTTCCCCCCAGAAAAAAAAAAAAAAGAGTGCACTAGTTGGACACGCATTCGCGCAAGTGAAGCACCAGCGAATGTCAGACTCGTGCCTGCTCGCACTTGTATTTCATTACTGTTGCCTCCCATCGGTAAAGCATAATTTTTTTAATAAACCGGAAGTCGCCAAACTTTGATCGGGTATTCGCAGCTCCAACACCTTAAACACTTTTTCCACAAGTGCGCAGCGATCTTGAATATCGTCGGTTCTGGTATGCGTTAAAACAACGTTTTGATCTCTCCACGCCGCTTGAAGGTGTTCGCAAAAAAAAATGGCTGATTGTCACACACTCCTGTTTTGTCGCACCTATATTTTCTCGCATATTCCATGTTGAAATGTCTTCTTATTATTTTTGTTTGTCCCGCATACCACATACAAAACCCACGTGACTGAGGACAAAAAGGAAACGAAAAACGTCTATAGATGGCGGGGCGGTACTTCTAAGAGGGCGGAAGAGACAATAATATCTTCTCCAGGATTTCCCGTGCTCCTGCTCGCTGACACTGGTAGGTGTGCTTACATTAATTTATTTGGCTGCAAATGCGAAGCGGTCGGGCCAGGAGCACATCACAGGTGACGGAGATGCTTACGGGCGTTAGGAAAACGATCAAGCTATATTTAGAAGTCGCTGACACCTCACAGAATTCGGGAAGCTTTGTTGAAGGCGAACGGGGGTTGGGCGCCGGCCACGTCACTGTGCGGGGCAAAAGATTTTCGTGGCTGACGAAGATATCGCGGTGTTTGCGTCATGCCTGGCCACAAGGGCTCTAAAATATGCAGGGTTACCGTGAAGCTTCGAAAGGGAAGCGTTCACAGCAAATGTTAGGGAATTGTAGTAGACCGTTTCCGCAGCCCGCTAAGCACCCGGATAGCGCTCCGTAATCCGCCACAAGACCTTGAACTATGCAGAGAAGGCTGGCGGCGCGCATGCCCAGCTGCGGCGTTTTCTTCGGGGATACCGTAGCGGAGGAGAAAAAGGATCTACTATAATTCCCTATTAACGTCTCTGTAAGGGGCTCGCAACTCACTGCACACCGTCGC
Organism: Ixodes ricinus; assembly: GCA_037355805.1. NCBI lineage: Eukaryota > Metazoa > Arthropoda > Arachnida > Ixodida > Ixodidae > Ixodes > Ixodes ricinus. Next base: position 32,542 of record JAZHYW010006703.1, read on the forward strand.
GGTTTTACTGCATTGCAACACGTGATCAACCTCCGCCATGATTACGAATAGGCAGATTTAGCATAACGTGACCGCAGGCTGTCGGACGGTGTTGGTGTTGCAACCGGAGGCTCGCGTTGCACATTTATTTATTTATTATTTATTTGAAGCCTTATTTTCAGCGGACTTTAGGATCGTTGTTGTACCCACTGTAGCCTGCTGCAATTCTATGCTAAAACTGCCTGTTAACGCCATCAACATTTTTTTTAAATACTTGCTCAATCATAAAAATATATTCGAATATACAGTATACCACACATGTCTGTTATTTGCAGCGTTGCAACCCGTCTCGCCCAAAAGAGTTCGTTTTAAGCACTCGTACGGATGGCGAACACAGAAGCGCTTAAAAATGCTGCTAGCATTGTTTTATTTAACTTTGTAATTACCTGAAAGTGAGTATGCGCAAATGCATACTTGGTTTAAAAGTGCTCGGAGCAAACGCGGACATGTTCCTTGTCACGGCCTTTCAGCGCGTAAAACGCGAACCAATTCCCGTGTGTTTTTTTCGCTCGACAGACCGTCGCGCCAGTTTTCTCCTACTTCCAGGAAAGAAAAGACTTTTTCGTAGAACGTACGCAAGAGCTTTGCACTACTAGCGATAACATATGCCGTCACGTTGAGCACAGATTGAGCTGGCGACCCCAGCTCCCGAAATCCGAAGCGAATGCGATCTACGAAGAGTTCCCAACGAAAGGAGACATCCCGTTTCCTTCGTGCGATGCTGTTGCGAAGAACATAACAATTCATATTTTGACGCACTCGCTTTTTTCTGTTAAAGCTTCATGACGGACGAACACGCCGACAAAACAAGCGGTATAGCAGCAGTACGATGGACGACAGTTCCTGCCATCGTCTCTGCCGCCGTCCCCGCTCCTCTGGTTCTTCGTTTGTCCGCGAGAGGACGAGCGGCGGGCTGGAGTTTCGAATAGTATTTAGCGCGGTCTTACGTTGTTTTTAATGTCGGGCTTGCATCCGGCCAACAGAAGAATCCTCGTGCTCTGGTTGTGGCCGTTCTGGCAGGCTAGGTGCAGGGAGAGAATCCGCCCTGAAATGAGATGTTCAACGTGAACGTACGGAGGAAACACGAAATAACGGCTTTCACGTTGACGTAAGCGAATGGTAACAACTTAGAGCGTAATCGCTTCAGTTTACTTTCGAAGTTTGAATGAAAGAGCTTGTCTAGCACACCATGGGACGTCGAAACGCCTACACATGACGCAAAAAGGGTGCGTAAACAAACTTTTCAAAACGCCCAGCGAAATGAATAAATAAATAAATAACTTACCTTATTTTTAATATATACATTAGCCTTGTGTTTGCACAGAATCTCGATGGTCCGGCTGTAGCCTTTCCAAGCCGCCTCGTGCAGTGCCGTGTTGGCGTGCTGTTGCGAAGACACAAAGATCGCCCTTTAGTTCACACTACAGATGGGGGAAGACCTAGCCTACAGCGACGAGGGAGCTTATACCGAGAGGGCGTTGTTATCAAAGCGTTCATACGAAACCCGGAGTGCAGAGATCAGCCAAGCTCTGCGGCTACACATTGTCGGCACGATGATCTCATCGAGCATTTTTGAGCAGAAATTTGCTCGCCAGCGTGCCTCCTAGTCCTTGCCTATCTCTGTGGGCACATGCAAAGTTACCATATCCGGGTGCACGATCCCCGAGGCGACTCTGTTAACCTTCCGAGTTCTTCTTAATTCGCCGTAAACGAAGGAGCGGAAAGAAGCAAGACGTGGCTACGCTCGGTCTTCTTTTGCAGAGACGTAGGCGTTCTCGAGCAGAGTCCAAATGACTTACGCTTAATATGTTTTGTTTTTCTCGCTTTTTCAGCTGCAGCTGTTTCGTGCTTGGCGCACCGAAACGACAAGTCGGACCTCCGTCCGCGTTTCTACCCCCGCCGAAGTCGACGTGGCAATGGATGCAGCTTATCCAGAGGTCTCCCCACTGCGATCTGACCTCGCTGACTTAACCTTTCGTGATGCATCGGCTAGGGGCTCGGTTCGACTCTATAGCTTCGCCCACCCGGGGATTCGCCCATCAACGCGAGACACCAGTGCGAGGCTTCGTGGTTCTTGTTGTTTATGGCTGCGGCAGTGTTGTCTCGTAGCGCGCGTGTGTAAAAACGTTGAATCTAAAACGTCAATACGGGCCAAGAGAAAAAGAAAAGATCCATTGTGCGGGTGCAGGAACTGTCCCCCTTACCCACTCGCGTTTATAAAGCATCCTTGGGCGGTTCACACAGTCGGGTGAAGTCGGGTTCGGGGAACGCGCCACGCTGATTGTTTTTTGTCGGGTGCGCTTCTCTGCGTTGGCGTTTCTTTAACGCGGTTAACGAACTTCCTCAATTTGTTTTGCGGGGTCTTAACGGGTTGTGGGTGTGTGCTTCTGGCTGGCAGGAAAGGCTTGGCTCTTTGAAGTCGCTTCCTTTTCTTACGGTGTGCATGGTAATACATATGCGCATAACGAAATCTCCAGAGTGGGGGAGGGCAGTCCTTTTTTCTCAGGGCGGAGGGCGGGAGGAAGGGAGGGCAGCAAACAAACAGGTTTCTTTTGGGAGACTCATCAGAATTGTCTTTTGTTTCTACATATAGAGGCGGCAGGATGCGCTCGTAACCAGAGCGGTCGCTTCTGAAAGGAACTTGGAGCTTCGGGGAGTCGAAGAGTTACGGTCAAATCCTCCGGGACAACTTTTTCGGCTGACAGCTCGTTTGTTTCTCGAAACGAATTGTCACTGATGAAGCCGAATGCGATGCACTGTAACGCATATGCTTGGCCTCACCCGATGAAAAGCAAAGGCCGTTTGTCACGAACCACTTAACCGAAATTGCTTGAGCGTAGTTCTATCTTCAGAGCATGCGTGCATAGACACCACGACATGTCCGCACATAGACCCGTAAGTGTAAGATGACCCAGATGTAATCGTGGGCCGTTTCAGAGCGCCTCTTTCAAGTGACTAATGGTCTCGGGTTACAAGCGACCTCCCAAAGGTGTAGCCACAACGCCCATTTGCAAAATTCAAGCTTGGCGTTGGGTAGCCTACTATACTTGCAATGTGGGGAGCCCACCAGCAGAGACAAGCGAGTGTCCTACAAGATGGGAAGTGGGTAGACCGTATAACCCTATGTACGATGAGCTGAAGACGAAGAAAAAAAAATGGTGGAAGGGGACTTTCTTTACGTATAGAGATCTAAGTGCGGCTCGTCCTGTTTTCAAATAGGGTCACTCGATTGGGAGGCGTGCCGGTGTTTATAAACGCTAGGGCACGCCTCATGTTGCCCGCTGTTGCACGCGACGGAGAGTGTGCCGAAACAAATGCGTACCATTTCGTCCTGGATGTCGACGAGGACGTTGTGCTTGACCAGAAGCCTCACCACCTCCTCGTGTCCTTCCGTTGCGGCTTGGTGCAGTGGCGAGTAGCCGCACTGTAACACACAATAGAGTGGCGGTAAGAGACATGTGGCGTGACACCATGAGATCATTGACAAATTTTAGTTTTTATCTCACGCAGCTCCGCAGAATACTTCACACATAAGAACGTTAACAGAACTGCGCAGTGGTTCTTTCAAATTTTCTTCAGATTAAGTTGAAATTACAGCGAGAGATCGCTGAAAAAGGAATGTCACGGAACTTCTCAAGTTCTTCCTTACGGTCGTGAATAATGTTAGTGGTTTGTTTGAGGTATATAAATTACTCCACGTTGATTTCACGTTATTGGCTCTTCCGTACGTGTGTTCTTCTAACACCTTCAATATATCGTGGAAACCCAAGTTCGATTAATGAAAAAGGGGGACAACGCGTACAAAGGTTTCAGACATTTGTTGTTGCTTTTTCCCCTCGGTTTGGGGTTACACACAAAGATACAGTCATGAAGCGTGTATCTTTTTTGTTATTTTTATTCTTGAAACACTTTATATCAGATCAAAATTAAGTCAGTTCAATAAAAACGAATATTCTTTTTATTAACAAATTGTTTAATATTTTGACTACCAGTGCCTCAAGTGAAATAGAAGTGCGACGGTTGATTCCTAGCGCTTTCCTAGGAATCAACTTCGCCTGCTTCTTGCACAGGAATGGCGATGATGTCAGAACGCCTAGCTCTTATGGCTGATCGAAAAAAAAAAACTAGTGGGTAGACCTTAGGCATCTAGCATTGAGGTCTACCCACTATCCTTGCAATCAAAACCAATCAGAGCTCGACATCGTTCTGACGTCACCGCAAATCCTGCGCAAGAAGCAGACAACTTGCTCTCCGCATTGTTTGGCTGAGGTCAGCGCTCGTGCACTGAAAACAGTAATTAATATCGTTCTAAAATTGACCGATTGTTTATGAAACGACTCGTGGTCTTGCCATACCACACAACATTTTTTCTCAGGTGGTCAGACCACCAGGTGATCTTGCCTGATGACGAATGCAGAGAAGGAATATCCGCTTTGCCAACCACTCGTCAAACGGACAACACCACCTCCGTTCGACAACAAATCACAAGCTGAACCTGTTCCTGATCTGAACGTCATCAATTGGTTTCGAAATCAAAGCACGCGGTTCTCCGCTCTTGTACATCCGCGAATCAGGAAGTTTCTGACCGCGCTTCCCCCGTGTACGAGACCATGAGTGGTGTGCACGTATCGTCTGACTTCCCCGTAAAATGCAATGCCGGAATCGGACATACTTCAGTCGGACATTAAACGGGCTGTAAATCAATCAGCTTCTACTATACACGGTCGAATTTGTTTGCTCTTGGAACGCGACAGGTTCGTGCAGCATGGAACACGACGCGAAGGACTACTTAAACTCAGCTGTTTTGGAATTCAACACGCGCGTCAGCGTACACTGTGCGAGCGACGGCAATGGCGTCCTCTGAGACGCCGCTTTGAAAGGGATTCGACGCCAGCTTGGAGGAAGAGATCACTGTTAGATTGGGTCACCGCGATAACGGTACGAGACCTTAAAACCAGCGAAGCGCGACTGGGGTGTAATGAACGCGTACGTTTTACGATAGCGGCTTGCACTGTACACGAACCGACAGGGCAGCGAGCGAAGGGCAGATTGCGGATGCAATAAGAGAGCCGGGAGGCAGATGTTAGTCGGTGTACTCGGAGAGCGAGTTTCGAAGCATCAGGCACGGCTTAGTAACGAGCACATCTGTGCCCGAATTCAAATGGAACTTCAAAGAGCGTACTCGCCTTGTGTGGGCCCTTCCAGTTTCGAACTCAAAGATTATAAAACCCAAAAGAAAAAAAAAGAAAAAAAAAATGGCGAAAACTGTGGGTTCATGTCTACCGTAAACTATGCGAAGGTGTGATAAAGCATGTGTTCAAAAGTCAGAAAAAAAAAAAGGAAGGACTTGTAAGCGTATTAATAAGAACAGCAGCAGCTACAAACAAAATAAATAAAATAAGGTTTTGGTCCTAATATTTATTGTTTTTTCTCTGACTAGAGTTTTAGAGCTGACCATCTGCTCGCGACGCGGTCTTCCCCTGCTCCTCTCCACCTAAACACGCAGACACACAGACGCACGCACGCACGCACACACACACACACAGACAGAGTGAAAAAGACGCGTCTATGTGTACGACGTGTCGATATAAGACCAGTCGGGCGTTCGATAAATCTCATGTCGCTGTGCGTGCATAGCAATCCGCACGTCATAAATATATCAGGGGCTGGGTTCATATACTCCCTCGCAGCGAATTCTCTTCCGGTGGGACGGCAGGCCTCGGCGACGGTGAGATTCGGGGCCCCTCCCAAAGCCCTCTCTCAGCTCTTGGACTGGAACGAGAGCGACTGTAGGATGAGATACAGCTCAGGGACCTCCGGAACATTCGTCTGGGCTGGCGGCAGATGTAAGAGAAGCGAATGCGTGTAACGTCGGCAAGACATACGCGCAGGGATTTATATACTGGTATGGCGAGCCGCAGGCGGGTGTCTGTCAAACGATCCATTGTTGCACTGTGGGCCTCAGTCGCTCCGACCTGCAGGTGGGCGACCGAGAGCACTCGCAGGGAGTGGCCGGTGCCGGCTCTTGACCCGCGGCCTCATACTCTCGCGTCTTGCCCCGAGTCTAATGATAGGTTCTGTACCACTGTGCCGCATTTCCCTTTGCTGATATTGAATGGCTGTTCATGAGGGCAAAACGATTAATCGTATCTGGAACATTGTTCAGATTTCTAACGATGTTTGAATAATGTGAAATAATGTGAGTGATAGGTTTACAACACCAGGCGGCCTAGCAGCAGTTAGATTTGTTTGGCCGAGGCTTGGACATTGGGAAGTGCCGTCTGCTCTAATATGACGTCTGGCAGCACTGCAGAGATGCAATCTCTCCAGTGCAGTACGATTGATAACGTGGGAGATCTTTAACGTGCACCATGCAGAAATGGCTCTCGCCCACGCACGGGTGTTATGCGTGGGGGGATTCTGAGGCCGGAGCTTGCTCGCCGTATTTCAAACGGGGGTGCACTTACACAGTGGGCCACCCGGTAGTCTTGGCTAGCGCTGGCTACTCCTAAACAGAGGAGTAATTTCGTTTGTCTCACCTTGTTTTCTGTGTGATCTGGCAGTCGGTAAGCACCTAGCGTCCGCGTGAGGACAAGAAGGCGCAAAAAGACAGCGAGCACGTGCTGGAGGGAGGCAAGAGAACTTTAAGTCATCCTTGTGATTCACCTGCTCTTCCTGTCAAGCGGATGTCATCGGTCGCACCTATGTCTTATGTTGCTTTGCCGATAAAGCACGAAGGTGTCAGGTGAGAACTTGAAAACGTGTGGCTCCGAGTCGTTGGGCATGGGAAGTGTTAGCGCGCGGGTGTGCTTTCGTGTAGGTATGTGCGAATGCGCGTCAGAGGGACTGGGATGGCAGACGCTGGCCTTAAGGCGCACCTAAGCAGGAATCTCTTCCGTGACACTTCCGCACGCTCAGGCGCGTTCGGTTGTGGTCACTGCCGTTTTCCCTTCTTATTGCTTCTCCTGCGCGTTGCGTGAAGTGACTCTGGGTTGCCCCGCCTATCCTTGCGGGCGGCACGACGATTTTAATAGCGGAAGCAGAAGAAGGCGATACACGGTATCATTTTTCATGCCAATTGCCCGTTGCTCTGGCACTAATCGACACGTGAAAGCGGAGACGCAGTTGGGGGTCTGGTACCGAAGCGAACATGGCACGAACGGGGATACACGCTAATGGTGATCCCCCTCTCGAAACTCTCCGAGCCGGAAGACTCGGAGGGCTTACGGAAGCCTCTCATTAGAATCTGTCCATTTATTGCGGGCTCCTATAATGATAGATGACTTACAGATGAGGGGCCCCCACTGCTCGGGCACGGAGAAATTAAAGTGACACGGCTGCCATTTTCGTAATCAATGATACCGGCTAAGCGTGGACGATTGCCGAAGCTACTGTGTGCGGTCATCGTTCGGGACTGACTCGCCGGTGACCGTGAAAAGCGTTTATGAGACGCAGTGCTTTTGGAACCTTTAACGAGCGGAATGTATACCGGAGGTCGGCGGTGTACGTGGTTAACCATTCCCGTTAATGGTTATAAATGGTCGGTTAGCAGAGACCTGTATGTTTACCGGATTATTTGTGACAAACAAGTATAGGAGAAGAAAATCGACGGCAAGGTCCAGACGCACGATTATGCGCAAGTTACCCGACACCTTTTTGAAGTTCACAGTTTCTGAAACGTTAGGGTTCGCTTTCATGAATATACTTACCTTGTATTCGATCTAGTTCTTGTACGAAAAACAGCGCTGTATAGTTGATCGAGTGACTTGGTCCTTTGTATACCCGAACTGGGCGGGGGGGGGGGGGGTTCACGTGCCAACTATAGTCGGTGACAGGTCAAGAACGATGTGGAAGCTCCTCCCACCCCTTTCCACTTCAACGGGGCGAACGGTGGAGAGGGAGTCGCCTCCTCTCCCGCGTTCGCTCTATGAAACTGGAAAGAGGTGGGACGGGCTTCCACTTCGTTCTTGACTTGTCATCGACTATAGTTTATAACCATAATTGCGGCAATGAAATGCTATCATGTTCGAAAAGATGCTTAAATGCCGGTTCACACATGCAGCGCACCGCGAAGACGTCGAAAAGTCAGCGTTGCATCAGCGTCGTATTGTGGATCTCCGAGTTAGCGCCGCATTTTGTATACGTAAAGTGGGAAAAAGTTGGATAAATGATGTCGGGGAGCGCTGATATACAGCACTGGTGTAGCGCGAAGTCAGCGCTGTATTTGTATCGATGTGTAGCGCTGCGCTGTATATGTGAATAGATCTTTAGGAAGCTTCTTCCACAGTACTAATTCTTTTAATGAATATAATACTATAAGACGCTTTGCAGCAACTGTGCATGCGTGGGCGCCGCCATAACCGACCTTCAGTTTTTCTTTCCTCTTATTACATTTAGTTCACTTCATCATGACCACATCAGGGCAGGTTACTGCCATTTTAGATTCTACTGTGTCCTTTTTCAGAGCATTGGCCTTTGTGGAGGCTCGTCAACGCCCGCTTCAGTGGCTCGGCATCTGGGAAGGACAAGAGAGGGTCAGGAACGGCGGCTGTCATTTGACGTGTGTGTAAAACGTCTATAGTGTCATCGCTGGAAATAAAGGGATCTTAAGTTAAGGAAAACGTAAGAGAGTTTGCCATTTCATCCTAATGTCTAAAAATACCTGGCATGTTACAAATGACGTATTTAATTTCACAACCGGCACCAGCGGCAATGAAGGGTTAAATGCGCGCGCAAAGTAATGTCCTAATGTGCGGGGGACAGGACTCGCAAAGGCCAAAGGGAAGTCAAGGTGTGGATGAAAGAAACCGTGGAGCGCGCATTTATTCTCTGCAGCCGCGGGCGCAGGAAAGTCCCATCCGCAAAAGAGAGCACCCGGGGAGTTTTCTGCGCTACTCTACGAGCTCAAATCAGCGCCGCGGCACTATGTTTATATATTCCGCGTAGGCATCTGGAAGGTGTTTCTTGAAAACAGGGCACCTGGTGGGAAGGATTCTACGTATTTATCCATCATATAGCCGTGGGCGAGTCCTCGAGGTGTCGGGATCCCAAAGCTGCCCTCTCGAAATATTCACGTGAGAAGTCTACGGGTAAGTGCGTGGTTCTGCAGTAGAGGGCGCTCTTTGCCGACCCGTGGTCGCACCAGTAGTACTCTTTTCTCTTTTTATCTATGTATAAGGAATTACCAGAGGCACAATTTTATGGTCCCTAACGTTCCGAGCGGGCATACGTTGGCGTCAAAATTGCCCGCCGTATACTATAGTATAATGGAGGGCAACGGTTGCCTCTAGGCTACGCAATTATCAATCATTTCCTCAACTAACGAATAATAAAAAACTGAATTAATTGAATAGTTAATTAGGACGCTCTCGAGGGCGCTATAGAAAACGCGCCACCGGCTAGCTGTCTCGCTCCGCCCTTCGCGAATATTCAATAAGTGGTCCAGACTTCCTTCTCGTGCAAATCGAGGTGTTGCTGCTCCAGTTACAGGACATGTAGGCCCGAGGAGACGATTTACGCGGTTAAGACGTCTCCGTTAATGCTCACGTTAGCTATAACTCGTCTCCTCCGTCCGGAAAATACGGCAGTAACAAGATGGGTAGGAATCACAAACGACAAATGAATGCGGCAATGAGGTACTTCGAGCTCGGTTTGGAATCAGTGCCGATTGCAGGGTTCGAGGAAAGACGTCAAGGTACGGGGAAAAAAAAAAGAAGAAGGAAAAAAGAAAAAAGAGGATTTAGGTGTTGGTGAGCTTTCGTGGTCCGATATAATGGCGTCGTAATTGCTCGCGAAACGACTACTTCTCTCGGGCTGAGTCGACGTGAAGCGCTTATTGGCGACTGCAGATGAGGCAGCGCCACCCAGCGGAAACAACGCGAAGGGAAACAGGGAGCTGCCGCCTATCCAGGTGAGCGGCGAAAACTGGTGCACGGCCTGGCGGCGTAAATGTGAAACAGGGAGGGGATAGAGGATGAAAGACACGCCCCTCGTTTCTTAAGCTGTCAGGGACCCTAATTTGCTTTAAAAAAGAAACGCACGCAGATGGAGGGTAGATGGAAAGGGGTATACACGTAAATACTTGCGATCAACAACAAAGAAGCCTTAATGTCGCGCTTATTACCGTCAGGTGAAACGGCTGGCAATTTGGCCGCTTTAATGTTACCAACGGAAAGAATCGTTCTTCGGAGAGACGCGACCGGTGCGAATGACCCCATCCCCAGCCTTTTCTGCCCGGGAGCCACGGAGCAGAAATGTACGCTGCGAGACACCCTTTTAGCCCGGACACGAAATCGACGCTTTCTCGCATTTTGCTTCGAAGGGGTGTTGGCGGGCAACACATTTTACCGCTTATGCTACGGCCAAGCAAAACTTAAGAAACAAGGGGCGTGGCTTAATCGATTAGTCGGTTTCGTTCTTTACCACGCCTAGCAGTTATAAAGGGTCATAACTAAATTTTTCGCCTTCGCTGAAGAATGTTATAAGCGGCGCAATGTGACAATTTCGAATGTAAAATCAACCTTGATGTATAGTTGAGAACAGACAAAAGACAGCAACACTCGCAAATTATTACTTCAGCCCAGCCGCAGAGGCACAGAGGTTCGTTGATGCTCTCCGGCAATATCGAACTCCTCTGATCGTTCACAATATAGTCTCTGCTATGCTAAACGGACGCTCGCACGGCGTTGAAGTGGCTCGGACGCGTGTAACCTTGTTCGATCGCTTGGAGTTACAAATCTCGCCCTTGCAGTTTACTTTAGGCTAATATTTCACCCTAAAGTTTGCTTTCACACAGGTGTACTCGCCCACGTCTGCGTGGGGAAAGCGTTGAATCCTAACTTGGCGGCAAATCAAATTCTTAAAAAAAAAGTTATATACTTGTTTTGTTGTTAAACTATTTGGTGTCAAATGTAGAGCTCGCTAAATTCGTCTGCGGTGGTGTCAAGAGTCGAAACCTCCAAATTGCGCTCCAAACGCTGACATCCCTCTCCCCGGCACCTCGACGGAGTGAGCGACGGAGCTGAGGAGAAATATTGCGCCCACTGTCGACGTCCCACACATTCCTCCGCGGATTTCTCCCCCGTGTAAATGCCACTTAAAAAAAACCCTTAAAAAAAAAAGAAGCTTTTTTTATATTTTTTAGCAGCTTGTTTGGGACACGCGAGTCAATAAGTTAATTTTACGGGGAAAAAATTAGAGGAATATTGACGGCGAGATATATATTTGAAATTCTGCGCGCAAAGTCGATGACGTCACGGAATGGTCATTCGCTCTTTCTACCTCAACGAGATGGTCATTCGCTCTTTCCACCGCAACGTGAAGGCGAAGCCGATCCACATCTCCTCCACGCGCCCGAAATGCCGAGAGAGGAAACAAGTGGAAAAAAAGGTGACTACCGACCGCCGTGCTACCGACTAAATCGCGTCTCGCGTCGTCAATATTGCTCTAAAAAATGTTTTTCACGTAAAATTAATTTTTTGACACGCGTGTCCCAGCTAAATGGCTTAAAAAAAACTTTTTTTTTTCGTAAAGGGTTTTTTTAAAACTGGGTCAACAGCAACGCGCACAGATAAGGCACACACCGTTTACTGTGATCGTTTTTCGTTTTTTTTCTTTTTCTATCGGTGTAGAGTTTGCATAGCGTGGAATGTATACTTGGTGCCACATTTGGAATCATCATCTACTACGCTGCTGGGTTGGGTCGCACACATCCAGATGTTTCCCCTAAAAACAAACAAAACAATAAACTAAGGAGAAAATTGAAGGTGCCGATGACCTTGCAAGAAGCCTCCTGTTACATATTCCCACACTTTAATGCGCGCAGCTAAAACAAACAAGACAAACAAAAAACAAAAAAGAAGAAAAAATCTGGCGGAAGATTGTGGGAGTCACGCATGCAGTACAAGTCATTACATATTCACCACGTCTTTCGAGCGAAGGCTCTCCCAGAAGAGGTTCCGAGTAGGCAAAAAGTCTCCATGCTTGGAGTTAGTGTGCCTAGGTTTCAGAGTGTTTCCAACTGCTCGATCACAGCCATGTGATTTACGAACCGCGTTTTCTCGCCTCTTCACCCGCTTTCGGGGTCGCCACGCGACGACGCGGGGCATATGCGCAAAGCTTGCGACCGATGTGCGCAGAAAGCTTCCGCCATGAAATTGCAAGCGCGCATCGTGGTTGGCGTTCGCTCAAATCACGAACCTCTCTCTGAAAACCACAGTGTACGCGCTTGAAGCGCCGTCAAATGCCGCGCGGCGACTCGGGGAATTCCTTCCTCGTGGGGGTCTGACCCGTGAGAGGCGCTCAGCGGAAGAGGGTCGCTCGCTGCCACGACCCGCCTAATCTGCGACCCTCGCGGCGGCGGCGGCGGCGGCGAGGGCGTGTGGGCTGGGCGCCGTGAATAATCTTCCGATGCCGCAGATATACACGCTGGTGCCCGTAATTGATTTCTTTCTCTGCCTTTCTTTCTCGAACGAGGTCAAGTTGCTTCTTCTCGTTTCAGGATGGATGAGCCACGCGCGTTGTTTAGAATGCTGACGAGGTTACGAAACCCCGAGAGACACACGCTCAAGGTAAGTAATACGAAGGGAACAACAAAGATACGAAGAGGAGTTCCGAGAGGGTTTTTGACTTATGAAAGACGTCCTTCCGTTCATCCGCGATTAAAGCGCTTATAAACGATAATGCGAACTGCATCGGCCCACGTGAAGCAATAACGGAAACGCCGCTACGCAAATGGCCCCTCCGAGCGGTTCTTATAGGAGGGTCCGCGATCAGAAGACACGTTGCGACGGTCGAACGGACGTTGTGCTCACCATCCTTTGATGTAAATCGTTGTTTGATACTTGTTTTCTGATTTGAGTATGTATAGACAAGCTCTCCTTGAAAATAAACGCATAACTAAAAAAAAAAAAAGGAAACCTACACGGTATATGGACTGAGATTGCATCCGCGGCGTTTGCCTCCATCTGTTTTGTGTCCGCGTGCGTGTATATCTGATAAGGCGAGGTCACCTTATGGGACCATCAAGCCGTTGATTTAAACAGTTTGATATTTGCTTGGGATTTGAGTACGTATGGGCAAGGTTTCCTTGGAAATGAACAAAAAGGTAAAACGTACGCGCTATATGGATTGAGATTGCCTCAATGCCGTTTGCGAGTGTCTGATTTTTTTTTTCTTTTTGCGGGCGCGTATATGGTAAGATGAGCAAGCTTGGCGCGGTGACCCGAGAGGACTTGATAGAGTTTACCTTAAAGATAAATAAATATATAAATAAACTCGCCTGAGATGCCGTGTGGTTGTCTTAAATTGCTCGTGCATTTTGGAGCCGTGCGTTATACCTATTTTAAGCTCTGGAAATGATTGGTTGGTGGGTGTATTTTTGCTTGCTCAAACTTTGTCTCTTGGACCCTCCTCAGCCCGTTCATACATCATCGTTCACAGCTCAGATCAAATACAGTATAACGGGTTCGCCGATTGAGGAACCTCTGGCTGAATCGTATCGCGTACACATCGCGAAGAAGGAACGCCCTGCGGTGCCCTCTCATCTCGCGGATCCGAGGAGATGGATGGTCCAAACGAAGGCGGACAAAGAAAGCCACCTTCGCAAGAAAAGACTCGCATGCCAACTATGTGGATGCTCGAGCGTGTTGGTGTCTAAATTACGATAACGAAAGTGGGACACAAAGGGAAACATGTATACACCAACTCATGTTTACAAACAAACCGGAGCGCCCGGGCGCCCCTAGCGGACGCCACCGGCGCCGCGCATGCGCGATAGGGGTGTGGGCAAGGAGCGCGCCGTCGCCCATAAACACACCATTGAAATGCGATGTTGTCGGCGTCAGGTGTGAGTCCCCCTGCCCTTTTCGCGTTCGAATTGTTGGTTCTACGTCTTCCTGGCGATGTCTGACTATCTTGAGCGGCGTCAGCGAAATTACCGAGGCTCGTTACACCGCAAAACTTCGCTTGAATAATGTGACATGTGGCGATTCATTCCGCGTGGACGCCGCAGAATGTACGCTAAAGCCTGATTCGCATGATGAGATTTCGCTCGGAATTTCCAGTCGCGACGCCGCTCGGTCTTCAAAAGCGTGAACCGTAGCTGAGATGGCCGACGTCGATACTGAAAATCGCAAGCAGAATCGGACCAACTGAATTAGGCCTAACAAGTCGGCGATGGTCACTGGTAACATTGATCAACATCTCCGTATCTACTGTTTACATCGAGCCTGCTTACCAACCTTCAAATTTAAGTCCTTTGAGGCCTGCACTTACTTCTTATCGCAAGTACCGGGTCAACATTTGGTCTACGGACCGGCGTCGTCTAAGAAGAGCAGACGACAAGCAGAAACGTTTGAAAGAGCAGACGACAGTTCAGAACAACCAGGCGGCTGTTTGAACTGGAAGACGCACTGAACGTAGTCCGCAGGTGGTCCGCACAACTTGACGGTGTTCTGGCGTTCATGCTGGAACAAACAAATAAAGCTGACGACCACAAGTATCCGTGGATTCAACCCAGGTGCTTCCTGCCCGCTCTGCCCGACGGCGTCTGCTTTTCCTTTTTCATAGCACATATCCAGATTCTTGGACGAACCGTAGCACGTGAAAACTTGACCTTCAAACCTTTCTCGACACTTTTTGTACGTCCCCAGTTGCAGCGTTTTGACGAGAAGGCATGGTTTTCGTCTGGTTCCTTTCAAAACAACGCAGGACGTACACGCCGCTCACATGGGGATCTCTGCCCGCCGGCACCTAGACCGGGAAGCAGCGACCGACGCGCCACCACCGCGCCGTGACGTCACGGAGATGAGTTGCGTATTGTCTTCCATGTTGCTCATTTGTTATGGTAGCTGTCGCGAGCCCGACTGTCTGAAAGAGGGCGAGAGAGAAAAGGGGAAAGGGCTACCGGCGCTTTCCTCCTTTCTGATTGTGTAGAAAGAGTGAAAGTCCCGGATGAGAGGCTTGGCCGGTGTTGGGTGTCTGCTGTGCCCCAACTTCGTTCGCGCTTTCTTTTCTGTATTAAACTCGCAAACTTAATTAGAGCCACGGGCTTCGATGGCAACAGTTCCCCGGTCATCGGGACACCATTGCTCGGTCGTAGGGTGCACGAATAACGACAGAAAGCGTCGAACACTGTCCGAGGACCTACGTAGCTTGCACGGAATCCGGCAAGGCGAGAGCGGCTGCAATGTCTTTAAGGTCCATCGCTTTCCACATGACCCCGGTCTCGGCGGCAGTGGATTTCGTCCGTAAACCGAAAAGCGTTTCCTCAACGCCATCCTCTCGACTGTGCTCGGAACATTTTGTGAATGGAGCGCGCACCGAATGCTGTACCGCCGATGAACATGGGGTACGCTCGCAAGGTGCGTGCCAGTTTTCTCGTGATAATTGCTGTTTCAGCTTGTAAAATTTTGTAACTGAATTTATCTTAATATTAATAATTTGCAGTGGTGACTGACTCAATTTTATCATCTACAACACTTAGTTGAAGGCTCATTTCCGCCGCCGGGTGAGGCTATAAATTGTTGAAAAGGTAGTTCTATCGGTTTTCCTGAATCGCGATCTCCTGCGCGATACCAGAGAGCCGGCAAAAGCGCTCCTTGGAGTGCCGCTGGTGGGTTGTTTCCGTTGATTGGGCGCTTTGAAGCGCTGGATAGTCGCTGCAGGGTACGTCTCGTGTGTTGCGATCTGCGTTTTCGAGCCCAGTGGGCACGTTTCTTTGTTCGAGTCATGGCATCCGCCAGTGCGGCGACGGGGAGAACAGCGGCAGCGAACGTGTCAGCGATAGAAATTGGAGGTTGGAACTCAAAATATTGCATCAAATAGTAAAATAATTCGTGGCTGCCTTGAGGTTTTCGGCGGTTCGATATAAGTACATCTAGAACGTCTTCGTCGTTCATCCACAAGGAAATATAGGAATACGGACACGCAAGATAAAAGCAGCGCGGCAAAACGATCTGTAGCAGCTCCGGGTGTTTACAAAAGTTAATTGAGGTTCCCGTTTCGTGTATCGCTTGTTGATTACTACTAAACGGCTACGTTGAAACAGGCCCATTGCAAGCAAAAATTGATGAATGGTTCATCATTTCCAGTCATACGGAAATTGCGATGGAGCTTAGAAACATTGCAGCCGCACTCGCCTTGCCGGATTCCATGCAAGCTACATAGGTCCTCGGACAGTATTCGGCGCTTTCTGTCCTTATTCGTGCACCCTATCACCGAGCAATGGTGTCCCGATGACCGGGGAACTCTCACCATCAAAGACCACGGCTCTAATTAAGTTTGCGAGTTTAAAACAGAAAAGAAAGCGCGAACGAAGTTGGGGCACGGCAGACACCCAACACCGGCCAAGCCTCTCATCCGGGACTTTCACTCTTTCTACACAGCCAGAAAGGAGGAAAGCGCCGGTAGCCCTTTCCCTTTTCTCTCTCGCTCTCAAAATGGCGCTACCCACGATAAAACGGTCTATAGGTGGTGCCACTCGTTTTTCAAAATGGCGCTTATAGTTAGGGTCGGAGGTGCGGGCTGGAATTGCTGTTGCCGGAGCTTGTCTAATCGGTAGAGTGCTCATGTGCGCTTTCTGTACAGAGTGATGCCAATTGCCTGTTTCCTTCCGCCACACCTCTTCCGCCGCCATATTGTTCCTCATTGCTTTCTCCGTGCAGCCGGACAGGGCCTTTGTGTCCACTCGGTCCTCGCGTCCGAGGGCGTAGAGGTCGCTAATCCTCCCTCCAGTGGGTTCCACAACGCTGCTCCGAACTTGTGAGATAAGGTGCTTTGTTTCCGGGAGGCTATGAAGCCCTGACGGATTATCGCCGAGAAACAAAATCCTTGCTGGCTTCGGCGGCGAGCGGCATTACAAAGGGTGGCCATATACCCTAGCACAGCGCACATGATGGCCCCCATTCTAATGTGCTGGCGTCACTGAGCGACACAAATTATTCCCGCTTATCTCGAAGAAGAAGAAAAAAGAAAAAAGTGTTATGCGCTTAGGTTACCTGGTTATCCTGAAAACAAAAACTGTGCTTAGCGTAATGTTTACGCCAGGAGGCGCACGTTTCTGAATTTAGGAACGAAACGGAAGCCGCCTTCGATTTTGGATTTAATTTCTCGCTATAGGTGTTAAAGGGTAACTGCAAAGAAAAAAAAGTGCTTTTTTTAAGCAACTAATTAGGACAAGTATGTCACAAAACAAATCATCCGCGAAAAAACAATTTTTTTTAGCAAGATGTACGCCACAGGACGTAACTTAGTCGGAGTCCCAACCTCTCCACACATTTGAAACTCCCGCTCTTTCGACGCGCGCGGAGTGGCTGGTATACGTCACGGAGTGACGTATGGCAACCACTTCGTGACGTACTCATACCTTTGTGGCGCGCGGCCAACGGACGAAATGGCCGCAAACTAAAAGATCAGTCCCGCGCCATAAATACTGCTGTAAAAAATTTCGTTTTGTTGGAAAAATTGTTTTGTGACACTTGTCCAATTGGGCTGTTTAAAAAACCAGTGGGCTGTTTAACCAATTAGGCTGTTCAAATACACTTTTTCTTTTATGAATTCTGCCCCAATTTCGATTTCTCCCCTAACTCCAGATGTGCCTCACAGCCTAATTATTGAGCTAAAGGAAGTCGTCGCGGAAACTTTGTACTTGTAACATGCGTGTCCGATCCGAGGCACCTAAAAGTATTTTGGCGAGTTCAGTGTCCTTTTAAAGGACGGGGTCTTTTCAGACACTCCTTATACGTGGCACATAAAATTAGTATTTGTTCAGAAAAAAATCCCGCTCTCATATTTGTGTGTTTCTGCTGCTTTTTCCCACTCAGATAATTGCTATGCGAAATAATGAACGTTGGGCCGTTTTAATGGGTTTTTTGGGCATTTCGGCGATCAATTGCTTTAGCATTACTCCCAGCAACAAAAAAATAACAGAAACTTTCAATTCATACTTTGCTGAAATAACGCCACACGGGTGTTGAGTTTGCGAAATATGTTGCACAAAACGCATAAAACTAAAAAAAAAAAACTGTTCTCATTACATAAAGAAAGAAAAAATGGAATACGAGACGGCTTGAAGTGTGCGTGCGTTTTAAGCTTTCTATGTTGCATCCAGGGTTCATGTCCATCTTGATAACGATGCCAGAGTTTTTCATATTCTAGAAAAGAAAACAAAGTGAGACTTCTCTAAAGACAATTATGGTTAAATGGCGCATTCTTTGTGATTGTGCAGAATTTATTGAGGGCCTACATTACGCAGCGTATTTCAGTATAATAATATTGCAATCAAGATATTTTAACAGTTTTTTCAAACTCTGGTATAATTTGCTGCTTATGATCTAATTTAAAAACGCGCGAACAGCTATGGTAATCACAGAAGTTGTGCAAATTAATCATCACCGATTGCCTGATTGCAGCATGTTTAATTAACAGGTCATAAAATAAAAAAAATGTATAAAATCAATAAAAAGCTTTAGCTGGTCTGAGAAATCCATGCAAAATGACATTAATTATGGAGCAAAACGGTGCAATCGAAGTCGCGACTTTTGACAATCGGCAAAACTTCCAGATCTGCCGCCAATCCTTCCCAACCAAATGCCCCAAAAATACAAAAAAAAAGGTGTTGTTATTTAATAATTGTGAGACTTCGCGAACATTTATTTCTTGAATTTTACGCGCCTTCGTTTTGCCCATCTCAGGCTTTCCAGTTCAAGGAACGGAAAGTCACGGAAAGTTTTGGTATTGCGTACGCGAGCGAACGCAAGCACTGTGTGTTCGCGTTAGCGCTACGTTCCATGACTGTGCATGCGCGGAGCCCAATATTGCGGTCTTGAATTGAGCATGGCGACGACGCGCATGCGCAGCGCGGAGCACGTAACTCTGATACGCAAGCGCACTGCGCTTGCGTTTGCTTCTATACGCGATACTAAAACTCTCTAGTAAGGTACAACCCCATACCGGCCGCAGCACTACATTGGGACAGTGAAGAGGTGTTGTCTGCATTCAGAAATTACTTTAGCGAGCCATGATCGCGAGCAGTTCCGCCGTGCCCGCTGAGCAGGAGAACCGGGAAATCCTCACTAGAGCGCTTCCCGTTTCCGCCGCGAGAGGGCGAGCAACGAGCTGGAGACGCGAATAGTTCGTTGGAGCATAAAAACTGCAGGAAGGACTCCGCCCACGAGGAACAGCGCTCCACTCGATGCTAGGTGCGCTGAGGCGCATTGGGTGCATTCGATTTTCTTTTGTGTGCGCCGATCTTGAAAAAAAAAAAAAAAGGTGCTGACGGATGCTTTTTTTTTTTGTGACGTCAGAAAGACCGTGGAAATACAGGGGCGGTTGTTGTCATACTTGGGTAGTAATTCAATTGCTGTAATTTAATTACTTGTCAAAGTACGTTGTCAGTGTTATTGGTTTCTTTGGACTGAAACTTCAGTTCAAGCTATAACAAAAGCCTTGCTAACAAAAAGTTTGAACGGGCAGGCACGCGAGAACCGAAGCACTGCGGCAGCCAGCGAGCTCGAGCTCAAGGCGGAGCTTCTAGTCTTATCTAGTCTCAGCTTAAGGGTGAACGGAGTATATTTGTATTTGCAATTAAATTACTTTTCTACCTCATTAATCACAATGTTTAAATTACAATTACAGCTACATTTATTTATATTACACGGCAACAACCGCTATTAGCGAGTGTATCGCAATGGATTCGGCGTGTGTACGGTGTATTGTACGGCCCTATAAATTGAGCGAGGAATCACAGTGTCACGTGGCACCGATGTCACTGAAAAGTTTCCTCGTTAAACGTAGCGGAGAAATTCGTCCGCTAAATTTCTCGCGAAAACTGTAATCTCAAGTCGCGTGAAGTTCCGTCATGGAAAGTTTCCTCTCGCGTGCGACCGCTCCAGAGGGGTGCGCTTCTTCCGAACACGCGGCTGCAGTGTGGCGAAGCGAGACACGCAAGACCATCGTTGCGCCACCACCATTGGGGAGCGTAGCTTCTCCGCAACGCCAGAGTGCGGCGGCAAAAAGCGCACTCAACGGATTTGATACCTGCGCGTGTTCCATGCAGAAGACACCGACTCGAAAACAATACGTGTTTCGACGACGATAACCGAAAGTTCCGAGAGTTCGACATCATTCAGAAGACAGCTCGGAGACATGTTTCTGAGCATACATATACGTGTAAAGTCAACATGCTTCGAAGATACTTGGAGCGTGTCCGGAAATAATTCTGTCGTCATCGTGTCTTTGGTGCGAAGTATGAGCAGTGCGACTCGGGCTTAATTAACGATCCGGCAGTGTAGCGGGTCTCGATCGATTAGTTGCGGTGTTGACGGGGCGAAACTGACGCGCGGTGCAAACTTTCGTAGACTTCTCGCATGTTTGGTGAAATGCAGCTGGATTTATGAGAACGACTACTCTGGCGTAATTCGGCACAAATCGCGTAGCGATCCTATCACTCGTTAGATACACATGCGCAGCACGGAAAGCAGGATAGAATCTAATCCCAGAAGTCACACGAGAGACACGGGGCGGGCGTTTTGCTTGGTAAACACACACACACACACACACACACACACACACACATCACACACACACACACACACACACACAAACACACGCACACAAACACACACACACGCACACACACACATGCGCACACACACACACACACACACACAAACACACACACACACGCACACACACACACATGCGCGCACACACACACACACAAACACACACACAAACACACACACGCACACACACACACACACAAACACAAACACACACACACGCACGCACACACACACACACGCACACACACACACACACACACACACATGCGCGCAGCCCATACACACACGTGCAGCACAAAAGGGATGAGCTGTATCAACGTGCGATGAAGCACAACGACAGGAGCCTCCACGGAAGACGTGTCGCCAGATCGACAAGGGTATACCCCTCCTCCGGGAAGTGGCGATCATCTCCCAGCCAAGCGAACCGATTTTTTTTTGTGTGTGTCTTGTTCTTTTGTTTGTTGTCTTTGTTTCTTTCTTGTGGACCTGACAGCCGAAGAAAAGTGATGTCGACGACGAGGAGGCGCTCCCGAAAATTACAAGGCGTCACACGCTCGCTGTTGTCGCATCGGTCAGCTGGCTCTTTCCTCGTGTGCGGGTTACGTGATTGCGTCGCCCCTGACAAACAAAACGATCCAAAAAGTCGTTCTTCTGCGCTGCCCCTCGAACACATAAAGAAACCGTCCGGCCGATCGCGAAGAAAGGAGGGTTCTGTGGGGCGTTCGCGTGCAGCCCGCGATGAATAGTCGTTATTATGGATCTCTAGCCTCGAAGGTGTATGCTACTGCGACGGCTGATTTGGTCCTTGTTCTTCGTCTCCGCGGTTCTCCTGGATTTCGTTGTCTTTTGGCTTTGTTGTTGTTTGGCTAGCGCGTCTACTTATTTATTTAGTTGGCCTCGTTGGCGCATCGGAGGGGCGATTAATGCCTAGATTTTGACGTACGCGCGCGGGGGGAATTTTGTTGCCGATACATTTGCGGAATGCAACGGTAGCGCAAGACACCATTAAAAAAAAAAGAGAGAAAGAGAAGAAAAGAAACATCGACCGATGATTACCTGTTTATTTCCGGACTTTT
This sequence comes from Ixodes ricinus, assembly GCA_037355805.1. NCBI lineage: Eukaryota > Metazoa > Arthropoda > Arachnida > Ixodida > Ixodidae > Ixodes > Ixodes ricinus. The sequence continues at coordinate 54,221 of JAZHYW010006703.1, forward strand.
CCAATTATGCCTACGCACCCTGCTGGACGAGCGAGTGAGTGAAAGAATAAAAAAAAAGAAAATGACAAAACCAAAACCAGCAATAAATATGGCACCCCAATCTCGCCAGGTATTCCTTTATATACGACCAGTGTCTACACGCGGGCGCGCCCCTCGGGAACGCCAGGCGGAATTGATGCGTCGACATTGGTGTGTGGATACAAGGGGAGCGGATGAATTATATTCCCCTTTCGACCTGAGAAACGCTAGCTCATTTTGGGCGGTTCCACGGGAAGGAGTGGATTCTGACAAGGCGCAAGGTGGTACCGCGAGATTTTCGTCTCGAAGGCGTCCGTCTTCATTATCCCCCATCGAGACGAAACAAATTGCCGTGACCTTAATGTATACAGAGCATTATAATAAGGCTTTTGGATGACCTACGAGACTATAGTGCATGGAATGCATTGTAGGTCATGCCGGAAGCATTTTCCCGTTAAATTTAGCGGGAAATGATGACGTCGTGTGACTTTATTGGTGACGCGGAAAATTCGCCTCATTGTAGGCTGGTAGATCACGAATCACCATAGGTTACGTGATCATGATGGAAAACCCTCAGACTGGGGCGAGCTCAGGTTAAAACGATGCCTGCCCCTCCCTCCCTTTTTTTTCTTTCTCTTTTCTTTCTTTATTGTATTGTTACTTTCTTACCGCCTGCGCCCTCAGGGTTTGCAATATCATGTTCCAAATACACCACCTCACCTGTCATAATCGTAGTCACGTGACCTATAATCGCAACCACCCACGTGACTCATATGTGAGACGAACCAGATGATCATGCAACTCGTAATAATAGGACACATTTACATTTCCCCGCTAAATACGACGAGAAAACTTATGCGCAGGTCCACGGACACACGGACGGGCAAATTCTGGGATTATCACCTTACAAATCATTCCGTGCTTTGAAAAGAAAAGACAACGATGGCGCTGTTTGTAATTTTATTGCGCCAAGGCCGGCTAAACAGCGCTGAAGGAAGTTATTTTATTGTTTCACGCGAAGAGACGAGAAAAAGCGTTATGCGATCACAGAAACGCCAATGTTAAGACAGGGGATCAACTTCGACGTCATCCAACAGTAGCGCACACCGGAGGGCTTTACCGGCAGAAATCTACAGGAGTTAGTAGGTAAGATCAGGCAGTATTCGAATACCGCGGTTTGACACGCTCGTAAGCAAAACTGATCGGATTGTAAGGCTCCTGCGCTCTCCGAATGCCATAGTAAAGTGTTTATGCTCTTCTTGCTTCTCGGCCAGTGTCGAGTGAGGTAGTCATAATCATGTCACCTAAGCTGGGGCCTACACCAAGGTTTGTTTTCTCGGTTCGAAATGAAAGGAGCCAATAAAAGCAATCCCCGTATTTTGATTCTGCATGCAGCGCCGCGATGTATTCCGAGCATGTTCGCTTCATGCACACGTATGCTTCGAAGATGTCCGCACACAGTTTTTGTGTGACGTCATACAGCACAAGGAAGGCCTCAGACAGTGTCAGCAGACTGTCTTTGTACGATGTGTATTAGCGGCGTGACGGCGGCTTAAGAGAGGCTCTGCCCCGAAATTCCTAGAGAGAAATGGCGTCACTACGCCGCTTAATACGAACGCATCCAATTGGCTGCCGTCACAGAAGAAAAGGAGTATTCGTCAGCACCCTTTCTTCGAGATTGGCACCCGCAAAAATAAAGCCCCCGCACAGCGCCCAACGCAACTCGACGCATTTGGGCACTGGAGTTGCATAAGTTGTGAGCGAAGCCTCTCCTGTAGTTTTTATACTTTAACCGACTACAAACCGAATTTCTCTAGAGCTCGCGTTTCATCGCAGCTTGAAAGTAAGTGGCCCGGCCGTCTCTGCTGCACCGGAAGCAGTGGCAAAAGGTGGCGGCAGCGGCCGGTGCGGCCGGCGTGCCTCGGGGCGTAGGCAGTAAGCTCCTGGAGGGGGACACTAAGGTGGAAGGATGCCGCGAGGGAGAGGGGAAGGGGGAGATGTCCGAGGTCAGCGGCCTGCCGCTGGTCCGAAGAAGCGTCTCGCCGAAATGCGGGCGTTTCTCGAAACCGGTTCGCGAACCGGCCGCCTCGCAGCCAGACCGGTGGCGGCGGCAGCGCGACGGCGGCAGTGTACCACCGCCGCCACCACCACCACACCACCACCACTGCCACCTGACTTGGGTCGGTCCAGCGGAGCAACGCGAGGAGCGGTAGCCCCTCGTCTAGACAGACGCGCCGAGAAGAGGCTCACGAGAGCGAGCTACTCGTAGCCACGCCTTTGCAAGTCCGTGTCATTGTCAAAAGTGATGCTGAATTGGTTACAATTTTTCCGCGTATACGGCAAAACTGTGGTGATCAGTTTGGGAACAAAACTTGGAAATTTGATGGAAAGTTTCCCGTCACAACGCTATATTCACTGCGCGACACTGTTAATGCAAACAAGCGATCGCCGCGTGTCTTTTTCGTTCTATCTTTTTTAATATTTAAAGGCTGTCATAAAGATAACTTGTGTGGGTGAAGATGCTCATTTGTGGCACTAATCTGAGGGTGAAACTGTGGCGCCCGTCAAGCTAACAAATAAAGTCCAAAAGGGCGCCAATGTGGTGCCCTTTGGAAAAATGTGGTTTGCGCCGACAATGTCGCGCACCGAACTTCCCAATAAACTAATAAATCCACCACCTTATATCGCTTCTTGTATTGATTATATATTTTTGGGATTCCAAGCTTTAAAACATCATCTTTTCTGGGAGATTTTGATACATAAAACGTCCATTGATTGCAACCGTCTTCTCGCTTTGATCGCTGACATTACTGATTATTTCTTTTAATATTCTTACTAATATGCGCACTTTTTAATTGTCTTTCTAAACTCATTCTACTCTTCAATGTAGTATCTTGAGGGTATTTGAAATAAATAAATAAACAGGTAAATAAAAGAGGAAGGGGTACTTGACTCATTTGGTCGCTCCTCAAAGTGGTGGAGGAACTCTTGTTTTTGTCGGTTTTGAAACAATCTAGACTAATAGGCAAAGGTGCAAGTGGACATCTTTGCCAATTATATTGTTTGTTTGTTTTCCTTTACCATTCCTGAAATTAACTTATATTCTTTTAGACTGAATAGGCTCCCTTGATCATTATACGCTAGGTGTCATCGACAGGCCTTATAAACGTGACCACACGTGCTCGCTGATATCTAAATGCGCAGGAGTTTTAGAGATGCTACTGGACACGCAGTGCATTGAAGTCCCAGGTGACTTGATAATCTCCGAGCCGCCGCAAGGATTACAAGCCACTCGATAAGCACGACGAACCGACCGCGTGAAGCCAAACAAACTATACCGACATGGCACATTTCTTACGTCTGCCAGTGACACTTGTACCGCTTGCGGTCGTGAAGGTGAGAACCCTGACAATATAGTCACCGTCAACTTAAGCAACGCAGAGCGTGGCGACTTGCGAGCATCTCATTACCACTCCGCGGCTAATGAGGTTGCGGTGTTATCAGATGAGAATGCCGAAGAACCAATCACGAAGCAGGAAACATGACTATAGTAAGCCACACCCTGCGCTCAAGACGTCGGTGACTCTAAATTGAGTATTCGTGGAGGCCCGGCGGTTTACCTAAAATTAATCCACCCGGGGTTTAGAGTGTGGACGAGTTCGCCACATTTCGATAATTTTTTTATCATTGGCTTTCCTTTATCGGCGTTCATCGGAAGGAACTTGAAGCGTCAAGCTCCGCGTGCATGCTTAGCCAAGGGGCATCTTCTCAGCCGTGCCTATTTTACTTCCTTGCGTCGTAGCTTAAGGGATTTACGTCTAATTACGTCGTTGCGTGTTATTTCCCTCTAATCTATACGTGAGGAGGTAGGCCATTAAGTATCGAAGGGACCTTTTCGAGACTAACTGGCGACTAACCACACCTAACCAAATTGCCGCTAAATGGTTTGCTCCAAATAAGGGCTAATAGGTGTTTGTGGAAGAGGCCGATAGAGGGATCCGGGGGCGACAACCTTCTCTATGGCCTCAGGAGAACGATTGCCGTTTCACTGAAAGAGTTCGGACCTTCGAGGTTTCAATCTCTTGTTTGGTTTCTGTTAGAGAAACGTCCGTCATTTTTCCAAACTTACAAGAGGTCATTTCTGGTTGTATTGTTGCTGTCTTAGATGTATACTCGGTTTAAACTCAAAATTACCTATTATTTTCTCAACAAGTCATGGACGCGAGTATATAAGGCCCTCGGAGACACTATACATATTTTCCACAAAGGCGCAGCCATCTTGAATGTCGTCACTTCTGGTATGCGGTAAAACATCGTTTTGATCTCTCCACGCCGCTGGAAGGTGATTGTCACACATTCATGTTTTGCCTCACCTATATTTCCTCGCATATCCCAGGTTGAACCTTTTTTTTCTTCTGGCTTTTAGAGTAAAGGAACGATAATCAAAACGTTTAACCCGAATTCAAGCAAGATGAACATAAAAGTCTTATCGGCACCGACGTCACAATGGCCGCCCTCGCCGAGCTTTGGCTTCCGCGACGTGCCGTGATCGTTCTAGCGGCAGCTCTGGCCCCGAATCAAACCTCTTCCGACAATATTTGCTGCTATGATTCTTCCTAGATACATCCCCCGATCTTCCGCAATAGCAAGTGATTCCCTGGCGCTGTCCATGGGCGGCGATGCTGAGTCAACTGTCGTTGGCTTAAGCAACGCCTGCTTAAGGCTGCGGTCCCACGGCAGCCATCTTGAACAAGGCGTTAGTTCAACCAATAGATGGCGACACGCACCCGTGGGGTGGCCGAAATATTGGTTCACGGTGGGATGGCTCGAGCACCATCACGTTCCCTCGTGGCCTTGCTCGCGCCGCTGCCAGCTGTGCTCAGCTGGCTCAATAGCGTGGCCCAGCAAACTCATCTATGCGAGAATGTCAGGCTGATATAGGGACATGCGGTTCGGCGGTTGCGACGGGCTTTCGCAATAAATCTTACCAAGAAGGAATCAATTGTTGATTGACGTGTCAATATTCTGTCAATGAAAAATTCTTCTGCAGGAATGCACGCTCAGTAGACTCAATCTTCCAAGACACCAGTGGAAGCGGACGTCTAGTAAACTGCTTCGCGATTTACGGTATTTACCTCGCCATTATAATGACGACTGAAAAGTGACGTAACGAAATATTGTGTTTCACGGGATCCGGAAGATGTTGTAATGGTTGTTACATTATAGTTCCCAGAAAACAAGCGCCGTTGCAATATTTTCGGAAGTACCGACACACATTATGTTGTAAGTACAGCTTAGGAGGAATATGATGAAAAGCATCAGTATAAATAGGAATACGTTTATTAGCCATGAAGACACTATGATTGAGCGGCGTTTAGTGACGGCAAGTGATGAGCGTTCGGGAATTTATAAGTTCACATGATTGCTAACTATAGACATGCGGACAATAAAGACCTGTTTTGTCGGGAGATGGAGTTGCGGTGATGACCTGATATCGGACGACTCGTGGCAGACGTACAAGCAAGTTTCGTTCTCAGCGAATGGTAAGCGTCAAGTGTCAAGCACAGCACGTCGCTACCGACGTTGTTGACGTTTCGAGCACTTACCGCTTTCGACAAAAGGGGGAAATCCCATCGAGCCAATTAAAAGCTCAAATGATCGGCAGCAATATTAAAAAAAATTGAAAGAAATAAAAAATGGCCTTTTTCGATAAAGTGGGTTCAAAATATCGGTTAATTTCGATTTTCGACGATATTTCAAATTTTATATAAAACATTCCGTGAAAAGAAAATATAGTAAACTTATGCCCGTCGATATTCCATGTATAGGGCTACACCCGCACAGTATTTTTTAAGCGACAAATATAATAACTCATGAGTTACAAGGCTCTGAAGTTGTCACCGCATTGTCACGTGGGAGCGATCTCAACCCCTTCTAAGGAAGATACAATAAAAAAGGGGGAAATCGCATCAAGCCAATTAAAAGTTCATATGATCGGCAGCAATAATAAAAAAATTGAAAAAAATAAAAAAATGGCCTTTTTTAATAAAGTTGGTTCAAAATATCGGTAAATTTCATTTTCGACGATATTTCAAATTTTATATAAAAAATTCAGGCAAAATAAAATAAACTAAAACTTATGCCTGTCGATAGCCCATGTATAGGGCTACACCCGCGTAGTATTTTGTAAGCGACAAATATAATAACTCATGAGTTACAAGGCTCTAAAGATGTCACCGGATTGTCAAAGAGACGATGTTTGGCATCTTTTACCTCAATATACAAAAATACAAAATTATTTTCCTTTCAACAAAAAAATTGTCGAAATAACATACAAGAGCACAAAATATTACTGTGAGTTTTGTGTGCTTCCCGTATTTATACCAGCATACAGAACTGGGTAGAAAAATCACGAAGTAAAAAACAGATTTTCACCCTGCTCCACTCAATAATTTTTTGTGAAGCAAATTATTTTTTTAAAAAAGATTTTGAAAAGCGGTTTTGTTCTTTCCAGAAATGGGGCAATTACATATATGTTAAAAAAAAATCGAAAGACCCACCCCGACAAGCGTGTTTGATTTCAAATGAAAGCACCCACCTGTATATAATTAGACGCACAATCACAAAAAACACAGCGTGCCGCTGTGTTTTTTGTGATTGTGCGTCTAATCGCAAGATCGTCTAAGCGCAAGATCGCGTGTTCTCTCTTCTGAGACGGTTAGAACGGTCGCACATAAAACCCGCGTTTCTCCTACCCGACCGCTTCCTCCTCTCATTATGTGTAGTTGGTTATAACTAAATAAGCTATAGTAATGGTGTATTATTCATATTTAGTTTCAGTTTCAGTCACGGGAAAGGAGGTTGGCGGGCACTAGTGCCACTAGCGGGAACAATGAGGAAGAGGCAGGTGTCAAAAGGTAGTGGCTTGTGGAACCCACGGGGCTGACGTCATGGCCCCTTCAGGTATTACAAGCTCCTTGAACAAGGGCATGAATAGTGTCATTAAATAAGCTACGCTTCAGAGTAACGACACTTGGCCATATCGTGGCGTAAAATCATGGTTGCCAGTGACCTGAAGCTTTATCTAAAATCACAGGAAACTCTTTTCTGTCCTCCACTAAACAGTCCGCGACAGAGCAAAGCAATATTGCATCAGCTTCCTAACACCGGATAAAATGCTGAGGAAGCCGCACTTTTGAATCACGACGATCGGCAGTTGCGTTTGCTCTGCACTAGACCCGAAATGGCGGCTCCCACAACAATGTTGGGGAACGGAGTGCCGATACTCCAAGCGCAGCTCACTTAGTTGCTCTAGGCATGAAGTGAACTCGGGTGTATTCTTTTCCTTTTCGTCTTTATCGTTTATTGATTTCAATCATATCGAATAATCAACACAATATATCACACTACGCTTGTGTAATTATTTATCTTAGATTTATTAACCTGACCCAGTACTTAAACCATTTATTTGTCGATAGTGAATCTTCCAATATATTTTCTAAACGTGAAGGCAAAAATACACAGACACTGATGATGATACAAACGCCAACGCCGCCCTCGAAAATTTCTTGAACTTTAGAAATCAGCAGTTTGTCTGTCATCCGGCAGGTGGCGCCATAAAACACCCAAACGGTTTTTAATTGTTTTTAAAACTATCTAAGTTCTACACCTATCAAGAAACCAAAGCAAGATCATTGTGACAGTCTAATACATCGCAATGTTTATCTATTCGATACAATAAATATTATTAGAGGCCAATAAATCTGTTTCATGTCCATAAAAGCACATCTAAAGAACCGGCAATCATGTTTGTGTCCATCCTCAAAAAAAAATTAGAGATGTTTACTGAAAACAAAAGCTGCTATTTTGTATATCAGATATTAACCCTTCTTTATGACAACATGATTACCCATCGACTAGTATAAATATAGACAAATGTGATTTTTTGTGTCAAAGAAGGATGCAATTTTGCCTGAACTTTATGAATTTGTTTAGAGAAACCAAATGCGAAATGACGAAAAAGGGCTTCGCTATGCAAAATAGCACATATTTAATTGTCTCTGTATAAGAGGTTGATAAATTGTGTTGACAACCCATACCGGTGCATTCGTACTATCAAACGATGTTAGTCTGATTTTACCATTTTCATTGGTCTTAACGCGATCCTTACAGCAAAAGTTATACGTCAATCCTAATTAAATTTAACACTCGTTTGTAGGTTTTATATATCAATAGCTATAAGAAGTTTCAGAAACAAATATGCCACAGTTGTACAGAAAATAGCTCGGGAATATGCTTCCGTAAAGCCAATTTTCCAAGAGGTCAATTTCCGAAACTGAAAAGAAAATGAAAAAAAGGGCCGCGCTGTGCAAAGAAAACACTCTTTATCTACAGACCATGAAATTTTGGAGCAAATTTCTTTAACGGTAAACTCTCCCCATTTGTACTACCAAAGCATGTATGACCGAAAACACCAATATTCGCAGATCCTCCCCGATCTCGCTTTTTGCTTCAGAAATATATATCATATATCCAAATGAGGCCCATTGCCTATTCTATAAGGTGACATGAGTTAAATATTTTTAGGTAGTTACTAAGCGTCAGAATTGCGCTGCAAACAAGGGCACATATTGTCATTTTTCATGGCCGCCGTGGGACCGCAGCCTTAATGGCGGTTGAGAGTGCTAGTGCAGAAGTGCTATAGGCAGAAGAAGCGTACCTTTCGATGGTGTTCAAGAAATGTGGTTTGTTTTGTCCGGCTAGAAGCTCCCCTTACCAAAATATTTATCCCCTTTCAACATAACTTACCGTATTTACTCGAGTAATAGCTGCACTGTTTATGAAGAAAACCTGAAGGTTCGCTTTTCCGCTGAGCACGCAGACTGCCAATCACCGCGATCGACAGCATGATTCCAGCGGTTTGCAAGACAGAGATAATGTTTTCGTGCGAAGATACAATCCGTGTATATTGCATTTGTATGGAGAATCGTGTTCTCGATCTGGATACTCGCTATGTTATTTATGCGCAACGCAATGATTGGCTCTATATGTGTTCTGTGGGAAAGTAGACGCAAGGGACGCATTCATAAATAGTGCGGCTATTACTCGAGCAAATATTATATAAAAAATAGTGTATTGAGGCTTAGATATTTTAAAGAAAATGTATCCACTTTTCTATCCTTTGTCCCTATAGCTTCCTGGCCGATTTTTCTGTACACTTTTTATAGAACTACGTGTACAGAGTTTGGCTAGAAATTGTATAGAAATTGTAAAGAAAACCGATAGAGAGTTTAATAGCGTTTCTTTCCCCTTTCGAACGACAATAAATCAGTTTTATCGTGGAAACATTTTTTTAAATTTTGATTATTAATCTTAGGTTGGTCACGATACATTCATGGAAACATGCACTCGCCACTTGCCGTGTGCACATACGCAGACATCGCAAAGAACTACGCCGCGGAGCACTCGTAACACTGGTAATTCAGTAGTGTTCACTGCTCCACTGCTATATGTACTCTTAAAGAAAGCCTGTGCTTCTCCTTTCACGCACAACACTCGGAGAGCTAATCACCGCAACTTACGGAGGCAGCTCAGTGAATGACGATGCCGAAACACATGTGTTTAGACCAAAAAAACGCAGCCTGAGTTGTGACATTAGGCAAAACAAAACGTCGCGCTCGCATTGCTTGATGTCACAACTCAGACTGCGGTTTTTGGTCTGAACATATGTTTCGGTATCGTCATTCGCTGAGCTGCCTCCGTCAGTTGAGGTGATTGGCTCTCCGATTGTTGTGCAAAAAAGTAAACGCACGAATTTTTTTTTTTTTTTTTAGAGTGATACCTTACACTTTAAAGGCAATCACTTGAACGAGGACTATCCCAGGAGATGAAAAGATTACAAGTATGTTGCTTTTTCTTCGCACATAATTGATACTAAATGTGATTTATTAGGGTTGGTTAACTGCATCTCCAACTATAAAGCATTGCAAGAGGCGATAATTATTTGACAGTCGAGAAAAGCAGACTCGTAAGGAGGCTCCAACTGGGTGTGATGTCGCTTCTCCGCACTGCATCTTATTATTCTATCAATTCTGCCCTATAAAAATTCTATAGAAATACTGTGAGAGAAAGTTTATTGGCACGAGGTGATAGAAATAGAAAGTCTATTGAAAATTAGCGATACGAGGCGAGTGGGCAGGAAGTTGAAAGGGTCGTTGAACGTGAATGGGATTTCTATAGACTGCCTGAAATATTTTTTGTAAGGGTTCTACGTATGTTTTCGCTCGAAATCCGTTCAGAATAACAGAAGCAATGCCAACTTGCGTGCTGGTCATGCTTCGGCGAATTTGCAGCTGGAGTGATCTATATTGAGAATTGGAATTAGCCAGGATGACAGTTCGGTGCAAATAATTTGAGCAATTCTGTAACTAATATAACTTTAAAAAAAAATTGATACACGATGTAGATTTAACAACTACGCAAAGCATCGGCTGTCAAGTATGAGTAGTTTTCGAGAACGTTGTGTGTAGAAGCCTGATTTGCTACAAATTTCTGTGCTGTAACTTCCACATTGCATGTCAACGGGGAGGTTGATTGCTTACTGCCTTCCTAAAGCGAAAAGGCCTGTCATCTGTTTTGACATTATAAGTAAACCATGCGGGAATGCAATAAAAGAGCCCTGGTAGCGTCTAAAATAGTTTTCAGGAATATTGTACGTGGGAACAGATAACCAGCTACCCAGATAAGACAAAAACGAAGAAGCAGATTTAATACAAAAGCTATAATGCGTAACACAACGGAGCGAAATCTAGTCCATAACTAAAAGATGGAAACCAAAGTCCATAAGAAGTCAACCACATACGGCGTATGCCCCCCCCCCCCACCTTTACCCTTCAAAAAGAAGAAAGAAAAAAGAAAGAAACGTGTAGTGATACGCATTCACCGATAAAGTATCAGGTCAGTATCTACCTCTTCGTGCATAATTACAAGAGGCTCAGCGAATGACTATAATCGTCCTGCCGCATCATTAGTCCCCATTTATTTACAAAGCATAGATAATTTTGAAAGCTTCCAAATAAAGCGCGCGTTTAATTTTTTATTGCTTCATTGTGAGGCATGTGTTTACGCATCGGCCGCACATTGCATCCAGCTTTCCTATAGCGCACGCGAGCACACCGAGATAAGCCGTATCCGGCCGAGGTTTGTTCATTGCCCCGTACCCTGTTATTAATGAGTAAGTGTCATACGGCGGCCTTGAATCTCCCAAGATAGACTTGAGTATATCGTCCATCCAGTCCCTCTTCGTGACCTATGAATTATCGCCACAGGAACTAAGCACTTCAAATGTGAAAAAAAAGAAAAAAGAAAACGTCAATACCTCGGTATCTTGGCTTCGCAGCCAAAAACGACAAATATGATATAAACAAGCAACGCAAACACACGAGAAATAGAAGATAAAATTTCTTGCGAAATTGCGGTGAAGACACGCCGAATCCAGTAGATCCGGCGTAACGGGCGAGAGCCTATGGAGGGCTTCGTCTTTTCTTTTTGAATTCTCGCGACTGTATAGACACCGCGAAGTAAACACACACCCATCATCCAGTTTCTTTTGACGATTAGTACGAAAAATGCCGTTTTTGTTTCGACGTTTCATCGCCAAGAAGAGCGAGAAATGACGGAACCTCGACCTCCCCGGTTTGATAACAACGTTCGCGCGGACCTGCATCTCTTGCCGATTCCCCGCACGACTGAAAACTGTCGGAGATACCTCATATTTTGTTTTTAATGACTAGTATTTCACCACTAAAACAAGAAAGAAAAAAAGAGATTAAAGACGCGGTCGCGCGGGTAATATACATCATTATAATGCAATTAATTAAATGCAAAGGTGCAAGCGAGCTGGACAGGAATGACGAAAATAATCCCTGGAGAAGGGGAACAAGAGGGACAAGGGACAAACACAAATCTCTAAACAACGCTGGGTGACTGGTGCGCGACCGAAAAAATCCGCCTGGTCCGGGTATCGAACCCGAGAAATGGAGAGGTCCCGGGTTCGATACCCGGACCAGGTGGATTGTTTTCGGTTGCGCACCAGTCACCTAGGTATGTTTGGAGATTTGTGTTTGTCCTTTGTCCCTCTTGTTCCCCTTCTCCAGGGATTACTTTCGTAATATACATCATACAGAAGGCAGTCTCCAGACACTAGAGAGTGTTAGGTTAGGTTAGGTTAGGTTAGGTTAGGTTAGGTTAGGTTAGGTATAGGTTAGGTTAGGTTAGCGTTAGGTTAGGTTAGGTTAGGTTAGGGTAGGGTAGGGTAGGGTAGGGTAGGATAGGGTAGGGGTAGGGTAGGTTAGGTTAGGTTAGGTGAAAGTCTCCGCTACCGCAGGAGACTTTCACATGCGCAGTTGGTACCGGACGGCCCATCGTACCGTATAGGATGTGCCGAAACGGTCCCCTAAAACTCCCTACTGTCTGAAGCGAGCATTTCCTGAGCTCTGACAGTGTCACACTGTAGTATAAGGGAGCTGTTTGTAGACATCGTCGAATCACACGGCGCATAAAGGTCCCTTTCGCTAAGGGAGGTCGCTGTGTTATGCGGAGCTCGACCATGGTGTCCCTTCTACAGCTACAGTGCGAGCTAGCCTCGCGACCCACGAACTCAAAATAATATCACAGATATATAACTATATATATTGTTTAATTCATTAAAACAAATTGAATCATATATACACTACTCAAATTATGCAAATGATTCCGATGCACAAATGTGATGGAATACATTAACGAGGCATCGCATACTCGAGTGGTGCTATGTTGCGCTTTTTGGACTCCCAGGAGACTAGGGATAAGTTGTTGACGTAGGTGTGAATGAACGTATCTGAGCAGATGACGGTATCTTAGCAGATACCGTCATCAGCGAATCCACCAATCAACGATCCAGAGAGAGCGTTGTTGACGTCACTTCCTATGCTCCCATAGTCTCCTGGGAGTCCAAAAAGCGCAACATAGGGCCCCAGCTAGCAGGTAGCAGCGGCGGCAAGTGGAAAGCAATGTCTGCTACGAACCCGAACGCAATGGACCACTGCGAGCTCTTTTTCGAGGTTGTAGACGGCGTCAGGTCCGACTCGTCCCGCCCAGCGACTGATATTATCTTCATCGTCGTCCAGTCCCTTTCGACTGATGTGACTGGCAGTAACCGTGAGACTCCGTACGGGGTTTAGCTTTCTGCCGAGGCACTATTTAGCTACTTTCTAGTGAGAGCTGCGGAATAAATAGAGCTACTAAACAGAAAAAGGTCGCCCACCTCGCAATGCTAGCTCGTAACCGGAGATGATTTAGGGCACAGTGTGGCCAGTACAGGTCGGAACGTTTTAAAGCAAGACTCATTTAGTGCGTCCTTACTGACATAGATAAAACAAATGCCGCAAAACACAAATATTATTTAGGTTCTTAAATGTGATATTTCACCTTTACACAATAACTCGTAAAGACTGCACCGTCAAACCGAGTTTCGAGGGATCAATTGTTTATCACGTGCTCCTCTCGCAGTTTAGCAAGTTAATTTCGCAATGCGACTATCTAATTTAAGGTACTCCGTTTATCTTATCGTGTGATCAAGAACGCCGTTTCACTACAGGTACGTCTCTAGGCTAAGGGACCTAAGCTAAAGGTACCTTTACGCTGCCGTGTGAATGGGGTATAACTCTCTATTCTCCCTCTCCCCTCCCCTCCCCGTCTAAACAAACAGACAGCACAATTACCAATCAAACGGCAAACTGCCCGTGTTATGTTTGTTGCTCTTGAAATCCGTATTCATGAAGTACGTGACCCACTCTCTAGAATTTAGTATCATGGGGAGGGGGAGGGGGGCAGTGTTCTGTTCATGTTAACCGATCGACAGCACATGGAGCAGAACCCCGTGTTAAGGGTTATGCAAACTGGCGGCGTGGTCCGTGAACGGCTCACCGCTTCGTCAGAACAGCTGGACTCCCTTTCTGTTTTTCTGTTTGAACACGACAGCGAGCCGTTGCCAGCCTTGGTGAGTCGGAGAGAGGAAAGCGATACGACTGGCCCACCTTCTGTTCACATGCTCGGTGCGTTTCGTTGCGTCCGGAGTCGGGTCGGTCGCCTTGCCGCGACGCCCGACTCCACGCAAGCCTTGCCGAACGAAGCCTCGACCTCCTCTCCACCCCACTCGGGAACGTGATTGGTAGCATCCACTGGTTTCGTCAAGAAACGCGTCATGGGGCGGGACGCCGTTGCTTGCCGGGACGCGTGGTGACGAGGGGTGAGGTCTCTCCGGCTTTAGAGTGAACTTTCTCAGGCTCTCCACGGCAGCGGTGCCAGTTTGCATACCGTTTTACGCTCGCTTTACCGGACTGCAATCGTGTAAGCGCTACGGCGTGATGCAAATTAAAACGCAAGGTTAGGAGTTTGTCAGCGCTAACCAAACTGCCCCTTTACACCGAACGGATAAGACGCCATCATGGCTCATTCATCTGCGGCTGTCTTTACGAAAAATCCGACTCGTGACGTACCGTCCAGATTGGAAAAAAAAGCTGACCTTTAAGAACGTCGCAACTCCTGTTTGCAAGGCATCCTAAGGCCAACGCAGCGTCGTTGTGCTTACATCCACACCGGCGTAGCGTGCTCGAGCCTCATTCCAGGGGACATTTAGGACAGGTTGTTTCGGCTGGACGTATACTTATGCCCTGTCGTGAATACCTAATCACGAAAGTACGCAATTTCGTGGCTTATGCACGGTTCAAGAAACTCCTCCAGAGGACAATCACCTCCTGATATATAAAATAACAAGTCACATTCGGAAGGTAAACTCCAAAAAAAACATCCCAAACGTAAAGAAAAGGAAGCTATTTTGCAACGCTTAAGAACGAGTTCAAAATTAATTTATTCCACGTTTAGTTTGAGAGGACAGCGGGTCGTATATTCGACACTGGATTTAGTCGCTGAAAGACAGATATCATACATGTTGCAGAAAAATTGGACCCTATTTTTATGCAGACGACTGAATAAACTAGTAGAGTAAAGCATCTTTATAATTACCGGCGCACGGAAAGAGGCAACAGCATTACGACGCCTAGGGGAAAAGAAAAAAGAAAGAAGGATTAGAAGGAATCTCGCGTGAGATTGCTTCGTGTAAAGAGGAGGGTCGTTTAAGCGCGCAGCATGCGCTTCATATTCTTGTTCTTACGGTTGGTTCACACATTAGCGTTCAAGTGTGATTGACTGCATTGCAACCACTTGCAGCCGTTTACGACGGGGCAGCACACTGGCGCCATCTATCCGGAAGCGTCAGAACACTTCAGATTTGCGAATATTTCCTAATTTATTTTTACGCAGTATGTTTTTTTTTTTTTTGGTTATGGGCTTGAAATAATTCCGAAAATCTAATAAGCGACACTTTCGCATAGATAGCCCGTCTACTTTTTGATCTCGCAAGCACTGCAAAACCTCCAGTCAGTTATGTGCTGCTCTTGTGCTATTACTTGGATGTCGCCAGTTTGCCAGTCTGTTTTCTCGTCCTGTAAACGCAAATGCGTAAATCATTTTTATTCTTGAAAAAAAACTCCCTGACACTGATAGAAAGGCAGCCGACGCATTGCCAAGTTTCTTATGGAGACGTTAGCTGCAGACGCTGAAACAAAACCAGAAGGTTTCTTTAAAGCTCCCCCTACCAGCTTCACTCCCTTCGTACCTCGATTGCTCTTCGTATTTGTCGATGATCTAAATATGGTAGCGGCAGCCCTCGTTGGCGCGAGTTCTGTGTTTCGGAAACAACACACGTGTCGAAAAACTCTACCAAAGTTACTAGAGAGACAGAGATGAGGGGAAACGTTGTTCTTCTCCCAAAATCCGAAACACCGTACGTTTCTCTGACAAGACGTATGATCGTTTTCAGTGCACTCGAACGAATCCATACACTTACCGTAAATGCCAGACGTCGTTTTAAGCAAGTTTAGATGGTGATTACAACCAATCTATATATCCATATTGATTTCTTTGTTTTTAGTTAACCCTGTCTTCCAACTGCCAAAACGTACTACCCATTGCACGTACACACGAAACCAACGATCGACTGGCACATGCTCGCTAACAGTTTGCGGAGCACCCACCTAAAAATAAACGCCCTATACAGGTACGGCGGTCGCAGCCTTCCAACGGTTCCTAATGAAGCAGACGCATTTATCATTTAAAGTATAGCTCCTTTCCATACAGGTAGAAACTGAGGGAGAGGAGGATACGGGTGCAGTGGAGACAAGGGCAGCTATAGCTTTAGCGTCTACCCACTAATCATTCCAACCAGAGCTCGGCGTTCCGTCGATCCCGCGCGCACTCGCCTCCTCCTCTCCCTCACTTTCTGCCCGCATAGGTTTGAAGCGCTGGAGTGTTAGGGCTCCGAGCATGTACACATTTCTAGCGTTCATTACCTAGGCAAAAAGAATTGCTGAGTCACTGAGCTGCGGACGTACGCGTGGTGTCTGCTATTCCGCAGAAGACAGCTATCGCGCATGCTCAGGTCGTGTTCCACTTAACCATAGACAAAGATGGCGGCGAGCAGGAGGCGGTTATTGCAATGGACGCGCCCGAGGAGGCTGCTCTCGTATACGAACTACCTCTCCGAGCCAGCCAGCCTGCCTAGAAGAATTAAAAACGACACAAAACAAAAACCAGCTGATGTACGGCCGTATCTTAATTGAAATCTGGTCCCCGGAAAATCTTCCTAAGAAGGAGATCGAGACCGATATGACTCAATCAACCATTTCTCGGATCTGTCTTTCGACTCCACCCATTGACACTTTTCCCACGTGCGCTGCATGTGCATACGCAACTGTGCGCGCGCACCCCAAGAGATACGAGCGCTCGTTAGTTTGTTGATACACGATAGGGATTAAGATGTTCGCGCCATTTGCAGCGGGGTTCGGTCACCGATATAATCTCATTTTATCAATAAGGAAAGGAAGAAAAAAAGAAGAAAAGGGTCGGTGCCTCACACTGGCTTTCCTTATTATACGTGGCTCATGCATGCACACGCGCAAAAGCTAAATATTCTCAGCTAGAAGAAGAGAGAGAGAGAAAAAAGGACACGCATAAATATGAGTGGTTTGCAAACCGAATATCCGGTTTCGGCTCAGAACATGTCATTCCCTTTATAGATCAGAACAAAGCAATTACAAATGTAAAAAAAAAGTACAGCGATGCTAATGAAACAGTTGTTCGTGAGCCTGACAAGAATAAGCGCGTACGAAAAAATAAGTATGTAATCGAGTAAGATGTAGGTATCTTGAGGGACTATGGCTCCTTGTCATCGTGAATTGATAACTTAGCCTTTAACTGCCGGAGTTGTACTTATCATGGTAATAAAAACCCAAGACTCAGGAACACAGAAGGGAACACATGAATCACCACCAGCTCCTTTTTTTTTTTTAAGTATTGTTGTACTTATCCTGTTGTCCAGTATGGAGTTTTCTGAAGCACCGTTTCAGTATCTTTCATAGGCTTTTTAGTTCCGTTTTCGTGTCGCTCCCGTGTCTCTTATGTCGTTATTCGGGTCCGAGTTAGATTTCCATAATTGATACGGACACGGAATATAAAGGAGCTTCGTAGCACTATGGGTCCAGGCAAAGTACACCAATAAGCACACAACTAAACAAGTGACACGACAAGCCTTCCGAAAAACAAAATGGGACAGGAAGTCGACCCATATTTCCCGTCTTTCAAGGATGACGAAAACCCTATTTGCGACTCGAAACGGCAGACAGGTCGTACTGTTTCTGCGTTCCTTCTTCTCGTGTTTGTGAGCGCGCGTGTGTGGCTGGGTGTGCGCTGCCCAGCTGTCGGTAGTTGATGTACGAGCAACGGTGAAAGGCTGACGAGACGGGAAGTCTAGACGTATCCGTTACTTTTTCTTTTTTTTCTTTCCCAGACAGGTGTGCGTCCGTCCAGTTGGCTTGACGTGGCCGACTGACCGACCGGAGAGAACTCTCCCTGAGCTCGGCTGGAGGTTAACATCCAAGGCGTGGCTTCATGATACGTCCTGACCCCCCACAGTACGCCCATCCCGTCCTCTGGGGATTGGTTACGTTATTGGTAAAGAGAGGCTTAAAGCCTGCGGTTTCAGATTAGTGTAAACCGCGGAAAAGTTTTAAAAGCCAGTAGAACTGACTTTATGTGCGCTTGTCCCCCTTTGTTTATCTGTCATAAAAAGAAACGGAACTGATCTGTTTAACTTCTAGTCGCTGCTGCAGAAGGTACACTGTCTGAAGTCAAAATCACGCCTTTCTGAGTAAGAGGGTCACTTCGATAGTACACGGGGCAAATTCAAACATATATTTTTTTATTTATTTATTTGTGAATACTGTTCACCCCAAGTACGGGCTTGAACAGAAGTGGGGTATATAAAACACTCAAACATACAACATCAGGGCTACAACACAGTACGCATTCAGCGACATCTACTTAAAATAAACGGGCTGAAATAGCACACACTTTCAACATATTATCTAGCACTGAACAAAATGAATTCTCAGCACATGAAATCTACGACTTAGCAAAAATATTTGACGTACAATTTATCAGTCCAAATCACACACATTCAGAAGGGCGCTCTCGAATTCATCTAAACAGTCCAATGTCAAAATATTTTGTGGGAGATTATTCCAGTCTTTTACAGTTCTAGGGAAAAAGAAGACTTATAAACGTCAATGTTACATTTGGGCACTTCAAACTGATTAGTACTAACGTGTCTGAGTTCTCTCGATGCGCGATGTGTTAATCTAGAATCGGGTTGATATTATACAGGTGAGTGAGAAAACATAAAGAAAAACTTTAGTCGAGCGATTTTTCGACGGACGGAAAGTGAGGGGAGATTGAGGCTGTTCAGCATATCTGTAACAGAATCAAGTCGCTCCGTATTTGGATGAAATAAATCGCTACCGCCTTCCTCTGAACTATTTCGAGTTCACCAATATGATTTGGCCGGTAAATGGCATATGTCTGTCCGACCGCAAGCGAAATCATTTAGAAGACTGCATGTCCGGTACAGTACTGAAGTCCAATAATCTGGCGGATTCAACACCGATTGTCGATATCGAAGTGCAATGTCCAAAAAAATATGAAATCTATGATGGAGACCGTGGTCACACACAGCTGACCTTTTCACTAACGTGTGATACTACTAAACTGTACAACAACAACAAACACACGCACACCTGCACCGAAAGCTGGCTTTCATAATTAACGCTTTTCGTGAAGCAAAGCGGCCTGTCCTCTTGGTGTTAACCTTATAAGCCTACAAAAAAAAAAAGCTACTCTGTAGACAAGAAGTTTTTACAGTGTATAGTACGAAGAAGGTGCGTGAGAAATCCACCTTTGTGGAAATGGCTGTTCTGCAAACGAAGTTCGGTTGCTTGGTCTGCAGCCTCATTTACGCTCGCAGAAATATCCCAGCGTGAGCAACGTTTACCTCTAAGAGACGTGGAAGTACGTCTCCGACCGTCTATAAGTTCTAGGTCGGCGTAAGTAACATTGCATCGGAGAACCAAGTTGGTCGAGAAAGAAACAATGACTACCGCATTCAGTTCAGACATCCGACACACACAAAAGCTTCAAAACAACATCCGTAAAGCGTGATAAAGAATCGACTCACCATTAACAAATAAATAAATAAATAAATAGGCAGCCAGCAACACAACACAGCATGAAGTACGGAACGGGCCGGTTGCAGTCAGATTCTTCCCCTCGATAGTCTGTCGGTCCTTTTGAAGACCATCGACACGAATCGTGAGCACGTATCTTGATGGACTGCGATGACCCCAGGGCGACCTTTAGCAGACAGCGCGAGATCCCCGTTCCCCCACTCTGTCAACGTTGCAGCTCAGGTGTACCAGTTGCAACTGGTGTTGCAAACACACGCCGCCCGACGACCTATACGTTCGATTTGAAACGGTGTCGCGAACGGCGTGTTCCACTGCGAAGCGATTGGATAATGAAACTAAAGCGAAGGAACAAAAGACTGAATCGCAAAACAATACCCTGCAGCTCCATAATCGTGTTGCGCGTTAATCCGAAAGACCCTCGGCGAAATATTGTTTGGTAGCGTTGTCGTTTTGGTAGCAGCGATGCATAAAGGCAGAACTGCTACCCACGCGATATCCGTCTCACGTAGTAGCTTTTCCGACATCCAGTTGCGCCTTCGTGGTTCACGATTTAAAGAATATAAAACTGAGAGAACATCCGGCAGAGAGAAGCAAAGAATAAATATACTGTGTTCGACATACATGCAGGAAGGAAATAATAAAAGAGTTATTCCTGTCATTCAAACGTCGGAGTGAATGAGAAGAAGAATTAACTTGGCATTCATACGTCCTTACCGGTTTCGAGGTATGCGTTACAGGTTATATATAATGCCAACTGAACCATACTACATTCACCCTTCTCGCCGACATGAGGCGAACATCGCAATCAGACTCTCATAAAACTCCCGCGAATCCTCGGTTTCCGGACAGTTGATAACATTAGCGAACTAAATAGAGTTTTTACATTTGTTAGACAGCCTGTCTTAAGATAAGAAGTGTGCGCAACGGAAACTCAAGTTCATGTTATTTTCGTCGAGCAACTTATTGTTTGGACACCATACTCTGTTTCACCTTATGATGTACCGCAGGAGAGGCTACAAGCGTGAGCTCCTTGTTCTAGGGCACATCTCGCGGCACAAGCTCTCGTGCTAGAAGAGAGCTGTAAAAGTTAAGGATCTCGCGCGTCTAGCCTTCTGCGGTACAATGTAAAGTGAAACAAAATGTAATATAAAGCACAACATCAAAAAAAGCTAAAGAGGTTTTGAAGAAAAAAAACGAGTTAGAGGTGAATTCTAGAATATTTTCTTATCCCCTGAACCTGAATATCACGTTCGTTTTTCCCAAAGATGTGACTAAAGGCGAGAAAACACGAGAGCCCTCCGATCAGTCCTGACGTCATACGCAGATCTTTCGGCCGCCAAGCGCGCGTGTCGCTCGTGGGGACAGCGCGTGCGACTGCAAACTTGCCAGGTCTATATTCCCTCGCACAAACACCGGACGTGACGTCTTCTTCTGACCCTTTTCTGAAAATAGCGAGAGCTGCGCGTACATAGCTCTGATAGGCGCTGAAGATGCGCGTGAGAACGGAGATTCCGAAAACTCTGGAGATGACGTCATGCTCTGGGAAAGAGGGGCTTCAGCGGTACTTTCAAAATATTTTCTGCAGCCTCCGTGCACCAAATATAGACCGTTTTATCGTGGGTAGCGCCATTTTGAGAGCGAGAGAGAAAGGGGAAAGGGCTACCGGCGCTTTCCCCTTTCTGGTTGTGTAGAAAGAGTGAAAGTCCCGGATGAGAGGCTTGGCCGGTGTTGGGTGTCTGCCGCGCCCCAACTTCGTTCGCGCTTTCTTTTCTGTTTTAAACTCGCAAACTTAATTAGAGCCGTGGTCTTCGATGGCGAGAGTTCCCCGGTCATCGGGACACCATTGCTGGGTGATAGGGTGCACGAATAACGACAGAAAGCGTCGAATACTGCCCGAGGACCTATGTAGCTTGCATGGAATCCGGCAAGGCGAGTGCGGCTGCAATGTTTTTAAGCTCCATCGCTTTCCGCATGACTGGAAATGATGAACCATTCATCAATTTTTGCTTGCAACGGGCCTATTTCAACGTAGCCATTTTTAGTAATCAACAAGCGATACACGAAACGGGAACCTCAATTAACTTTTGTAAACACCCGGAGCTGCTACAGATCGTTTAGCTGCGCTGCTTTTATCTTGCGTGTCCGTGTTCTTATATTTCCTTGTGGATGAACGACGAAGACGTTCTAGATGTACTTATATCGAACCGCAGAAAGCCTCAAAGCAGCCACGAATTATTTTACTATTTGATGCAATATTTTGAGTACTAACCTCCAATTTCTATCGCTGATACGTTCGCTGCCGCTGTTCCCCCCGTCGCCGCACTGGCGGATGCCATGACTCGAACAAACAAACGTGCACACTGGGCTCGAAAACGCAAATCGCAACACACGAGACGTACCCTGTAGCGACTATCCAGCGCTTCAAAGCGCCCAATCAACGGAAACAACCCACCAGCGGCACTCCAAGGAGCGCTTTTGCCGGCTCTCTGGTATCGCGCAGGAGATCGCGATTCAGGAAAACCGATAGAACTACCTTTTCAACAATTTATAGCCTCACCCGGCGGCGGAAATAAGCCTTCAACTAAGTGTTGTAGATGATAAAATTGAGTCAGTCACCACTGCAAATTATCAATATTAAGATAAATTCAGTTACAAAATTTTACAAGCTGAAACAGCAATTATCGCGAGAAAACTGGCACGCACCTTTCGAGTGTACCCAATGTTCATCGGCGGTACAGCGTTCGGTGCGCGCTCCATTCACAAAATGTTCCGAGCACAGTCGAGAGGATGGCGTTGAGGAAACGTCTTTTCGGTTTATGGACGCAATCCACTGCCGCCGAGACCGGGGTCATGTGGAAAGCGATGGAGCTTAAAGACATTGCAGCCGCTCTCGCCTTGCCGGATTCCGTGCAAGTTACATAGGTCCTCGGACAGTATTCGACGCTTTCTGTCGTTATTTGTGCACCCTACGACCGAGCAATGGTGTCCCGATGACCGGGGGACTGTTGCCATCGAAGCCCGTGGCTCTAATTAAGTTTGCGAGTTTAAGACAGAAAAGAAAGCGCGAACGAAGTTGGGGCACAGCAGACACCCAACACCGGCCAAGCCTCTCATCCGGGACTTTCACTCCTTCTACACAACCAGAAAGGAGGAAAGCGCCGGTAACCCTTTCCCCTTTTCTCTCTCGCCCTCTTTCAGTAAAACGGTCTATATATATATAAAAAAACGGTCTATATATATATAAAACGGTCTATATATATATATATATATATATATATATATATATATATATATATATATATATATATATATATATATATATATATATATATATATATATATATATATATATATATATATAAAACGGTCTATATATATATATAAAAAAAACAAAAAACATATTCGTGATCCTAAAAACCAAAAAAAAACGATTTAAGATTTTTTTTTTTTCTCAAATACAGAATTGCTTTAGTTTTCCTTGAAGTCCGCTTGACACGGTGCGATTTTGTCGAGTTGCAGTCAGACATGTACGTAACGCATTACTAGTAACTTGTTACTTCTACCTAGTTACGTTTTTGGTAACGAGTAGCGCATTTAGTTACTTTTTATTTAGAAAATGAACGAGTAACGTATTTAGTTACCTTTAAGGCTAAGTAACGAGTAACAGTATTTCGTTACAGTAACGTGTACAACCTCGTTTTAATTCTAGCCTGGGCATAGGCCGAAAGTTCTCAATCTCCTGCCCCCCCCTTTATTATTAGCTGAGGATTTGTAGTAACGGTGGTTACCGCTAATCCTCAGCAGTAACCACGGTACAATATCCGCTAACCAGGCGCTACTAAAGCAGCTAAGAAGGCGCTACAGAAGCGCTAATCGCGCGCAATATTAGAACTAAGTCACGCGCTAGGAAGCGCCACATGAGCGCTCTTTCGAGCGCTCACGTGATGCTCACTTAGCGCTCCACTGTATATGTGAACAGACCTTTAAAATCGCACCGCTATGTCTTCGTACAGTCGTCTCAGGGGGATCGGTGGCCGAGTGGGTTTGCGACACCAGCTCGGAGCACGTGGAGCGAAAGCTCGCGCTGCAGATTTCAGGGATCCTGGGTTCAATCCCCACCACTGCTTGTTTCGATTTGGATGAGCATCGTACCGGCGTGCGGTCGCGTATCACTACTACGTGATGCACGTTAAAGACCCTAGGTTAGCGGTTGTACCGCACTGGCTAAATTGCCTCATCTACAGCTGGGAGACTCGTCGCCCGTTGAGGCAGACCAAGTTCTAGGCTGTATAAACATGCACAAAACAAAAAAAAAACAAAAAAACACATTTTTTTCATTTGTTTTATGCATGAAACGATTGTGCGAACAGCCTCCAGACGTCTCGTCAAATTGTGTTCACATCATGCTCGGGACAGTAATGCTGCGTATTAACCGTCTTGTCAAAGAAAAAAAAAAAGAATACGAGCGAATTTAGCAACGCAGGGTTGGTCCACGTTAGAGCAATGTGTTTTATCGTTATTTCTTGCACTACCCATCGGCCTCTCTTGGCGCGCTCGACAAGGTACCGCCGTTACAAAAGAAAATGAGAAAAGCTGGAACGCAGTGCATTCTTTGAGAAGTGCTTACTTAACACGGATGGGAACTGGTTCGTCGTGTACAAGGCAGCGGCTTTTCATCCCCGCACGGACGCCCATGAATTTTGAGCGCGCGGGCATCTAGCCAAGAGACCCCTGCGCCTGTATGCATGCATATAGACGCGGGCCCAGCCTCCATTGCAGGTCCTTCGTGTGGCATAGCGCACGTAAACTGGGATCGCGGCACGGGAAAAATTAACCCCCCGCCGCAGGTTTGCTTCCGTATACTGGGATAGGCGGTGCTCCCGCATAATTCCTCGGGCAGCCTCGGCAAGACCGATGGTCGGACAGTGTAGAAACGCCCGTGTGTACACTACCACAGCAGGATGGATTTACTACGTCCTCGGACGTTTTTCTTTTTTATATATCTTGTTTTCTTTCTTACGCGCTTCTTTAGGCCGGGCGCTTGATTTCGGCGACGGTGTTTTGATGTGGCCGAAGTTCCTGGTTGATGGAATTCGCGAATTGAGGGAGCGCCCAGCCTTCCGAAATCCGTTCACGCGAGCCGTGTACTCCAACGGACACCGCGGCCGGTATAATTTAAATTTATATACACGGGGATCCGGTCGTCGTCTCTGCGGAACAGCGATATTGTGAGAATGTTAATGGCGGCCCAGCGATGACCAGAATGCAATTTAAACGCGCATCAACTATCTTTTTTTTTTGCATTGCAAAAAAAGCTTTAAGGCTTACGTAACGGCCGGGTCATCAATTATTGACACGCAAACGTTCTGGACAACGAGATTGAAGAAAATATTAACTGAAGTTGGCTGATGCGGACACAGGTTGATGGAAACACTGATTGAAAATCCAGTGTCCTCACGGACACTGGAATTTCAAAATGTTAGATTTTGCAGATCACATTAGGGCACTCGATTATGTAGCGTTATATCGCAGAATTTTTGCGTCCCAGTAAAACCTACATTTGAGAGGCATATGTTCGTTTCACGGAGACAGTCACTTCAACATGTCCCTCAAAGAACGGTATACGGTCTGTTCTCGAGCTCACGCGCGGCTGCACACCTCGCATACCAGTGTGTCTTGCGTCTCAGATGACGAAGTTACTTGCCGTTTTAAAACTTCCAAAACGAAAAAAAACACGCGTTTAATCAATGAGTTAATCATTAATCTAAAAAAAAGGAAGCGGCTATAGAGCCTGAAGTTATAGGCCGTGACACATATAACGCGAAACAAAGCTCAACGACATTTATTTTTTTTTTTACACTTGCTTGTTTTTAAGGCACGCTATCAAAACTACTTGTGTAGTGGAACGAGCTCAAGTTCGGCGCCGACTTAAGTGATGAAATATCTACTTAGACGTGAACCTGATATGACAAAATGAAATGAGAAATAAACTCCATGTCATATTCGCGTAACTGTGTCGCGCCCCTTGCGTAAACCGGGAAGCGACTATAAGAGGAATTATTATTTTTGCAGAGTCTCTCGCTGGGACAGAGTAGTAGTACACCGTAAGCGGACGGGAATTCGCTTTTTAGGAGAGGCCCCATTTAGTGAAATCAATCAGGGTATAATAAAGGACGGGTATGTTGAAAGACTGCTCGAACGAACTTTAATTGCTGTAGGCGGGGACGCGGGCACTTAACTCTATACATATACATAGCTCCGAGTGCCGAGAGGTTCGTGTAATTCGCTATGCTATATAATACGGCGTGTTTGGCTCTTTCGAAATGTCCAGTGATTCTTCAATTTACGCTCGGGGCTGTATAGTCGTCACGCCTTCTTCCAAACGGTGTTCCAGGCGCGTTCGCAAATTTAATTACCCGGCGCGATCAAACTGCATGACCAAACTCCTCACATTATACCACATCTCAGAAGTGCGATCGTTTAACGACGGGGCCATTTCGTCATCTCGTAATTCGATTGTGTTCATTTAGTCATTGTGTTTACTACTTTGCACAATCACTTACGTACATTTGCGCTGCATTCTCTTGTTCTTGAGAATTGCCTCCTCCGCTTTCTCTCCCTTCTTTTTTTTTATTCTTGCTTTTTCTGTTTCCTATACTTCTTTTCAGTTTGGCGAGCGTGATTACGTGCGGCGACAAACCTTTCGATGTTGACCAGCACTTTAATCACTAGCGGCTTAATAAATGCAGGGCGTGTCCAGAACGTTTCGTTATGGCTCCTCAGCCAATCAGATTCCGGCTTTAGCCGATTTGAACGCCAAAGAAGCAATGACGAAGCGAGAAGCGTACGTCATACTCTGCATTCCTTGAACTGTCAGTGACCATATATACATATAGAAACACAGCACTGCGGTTGTACGCTTAAACGAGGAAACGCGCTACACCTAACTCAACTGTCTCATTACGTTAGATTTTTGTTTTCCTTCGCCCGTGTTTCTGGTATCTGAAATGGCTCGAGGTGATACTAAAGAGAACCGGAATCGGGGTTTTAAATGGCAGGACGTAATGGTCCTGGCAATCAAGCCATAAAACTTCAGCCGCGCCGGCGATCGCACTCTCGAGCCGTGTGTATATGTGCAGCCTGCGCGAGTATAATGACGGGGGACGCCGCCGTGTCGTTATGTTCCTCAGAGTCCCGTCATAAATTTTACTGCCGCTCGTAGAGACCAACCCTATACCCTCACACACTGAATGTATACTCTTCGTTCGTTTCGGCCTATGATGGACCAATGTCGAAGCACGCCCGAACATGCACGCTCCACATCTGCCATGTCGCGGCCCGGCGACTGGTTCCAGCAGGTTCCAGCCAAAGGGTTGAGTTCTTGATCGATCACTGGTTCGTCTCGTAGAAGACCGCAGTAATACAAAGCGCGTTTGTAGCACATGTGGCATTGGTTGAACCGGCTCGCAGCTTTGGGTTCGGTTCGTCCAAGCGTGACACGGGGACATTGTGGAATTGAGTTTCTTTGGGAAGAACAGGAATTGCATGCAAATAACACTCGTTTACGCTTTTATAGTTTAGCTGCCTAAAGGCCCTCGCGCTCCCTCGACACGAAGTGCAGGGTGGTCGACGTAGTTCTGCGGCTACAGCTTCTTCTGAGACAGGAGAATTAAGCTTTAGTAACAGTTCAATTGGAACATCGCATGGCATCAGATGGTGGATCGTTGTATGGGAAATTTGTTCGACTATTTCATGGAGCCGAAAATATTTACGGAAGTAAATACATTGACGTCGAGAATTGGTTAATGCATGATTAGATGTTTGAATATACATTTTGGTGTATTTCTTTTAAAATCACATTAGATCGAGATTCTACGTTCAACGTATTTTGTAAATGATTCGTACCTTTCATCAGGCTCGGTCAATGTTGGAGATTAGAAGTTCCATTAAACTCGACCTTTTCTGCCTCCCCCGAAATTGTATTTCCGTCCTTTTGATTTAACTTAAAAAATTAAAAGAGCAATCGATAAAACGTGAATGTCGCGAGCTGTATTTATTGACGAAGTCCGAGAATTTCGAGACGGGTAAAATAAAACGAACAAACGCCTCTTCCGTGTTCAGAACCTGGCCCGACGGCCGCTGCATACGCCACGAACCGCGTGTTGTTTAAAAACCAAATCCTGACCGGAATCTTCGAAATCTGCGAGATCGTGACCCACACCGACGAGACAGACAGGAAGAGATCAGCTCGAACGCGAACATACCGCAACTGAAAAGGCGCATAAAAGCGAAGAACAGGCCGTGCAGTTCCCACAAACCGCGTTGAAAGACTCCTCTTCATACGTCGATGAACTCAGGCCATAGCCTCCTATGCTCAGGCAGCCTAGACCGCATGTTCGCGTCACGAGCGACACGACGTCCGTCCGCATATATTTTCCGCGCTCTTCCGACAGTGTCCTATAGACTCCGCTCAGTTTTCAACTGACCGCAGCGGACGGTATGGGAGCCATCCCAACCAATCCAGCGCTACGACCGAAATCACGTGACTATACGCTTCGCGCACGTCGTTGCGCTTCCCTCCAAAGGTCACGTGACATTCGCGCCAGATTGGATTGCTTCCGATGGCTCCTCTTCGGTCCATCGTGTGTGGCGAAACGGAGTATACCGTGTGTGCCCGTGCTCGACGAAGCGGGCTCTTGTTCGCCTCCGCCGCCTACCCAGCTAGGGGTCGCGGCGGCGGCGTCCTTGCAAGTTGTGTGGTCCCCCCTCACAGACTCAATGATTCAATAACGTATGCGTCTCTGTCGGGTCGCAAACGAAAACCGAGAGAGCACGTTTTCTTTTTTTTTTCTTTCTTCCGTTGACTGACCATTCACCCGTATAATTGATTACGCGGTGACTGTACTGCGTTTCAACTTACCATGGAGCGCAGCGGAGGCTGCGAGCTATCCCAGCCGATCCGGCGCTGCGAACAAACACATCACGTGACTACGCTGTCCGCAGTTTGCTGCGCGACCCTCTCGAAGGTCACGTGACACTGGCACGGCGCTGGATTGGCTTAGATGGCTCGGTGCGTCTTCCGTTGTCCAGCGTAAGATGAAACGGGGTCTATCGACCCGTGATCTTTCTGTCTGCGTGTCCTTGCGCGTCCGTGCGTGCATACGTGCATGCGTCTAAAGGCTTGCAGTTCTTTCTTTCTTGTATACCTCGAGGATGCAGGTAATTTAGTCCAATCGCCATTAAGCATCTTCCGTATCACGTATCGGCGATCCGGCTAAGAAGCGCGTTACACTGGATGTGCTTCGACGTTCGAGGAGCGAATAGAGAGGCAAGCGTCTTCGTGCGAATTACTCCGAGGTTTCGTGGTCGTGAGCTCGGGGCGTGAGCACGATCATTGGACAACACGAGCTACATCTGCTCGCGGTATACCGGGAGGTCTCGTGGCGGCAACGGACGTGTATGTAGTACGTGCACGTAGCGCGTGGAGAATGGTCGAACAAGCTAATATAGCAGGAACAAGTTGTATACCCAAACAACGCAGATCCATTCACTGAAGGGTGGAAAAACGTTGACGATTGGGCTAGCCGATAGTCCATTCTTAAAAGCACAAACAGCGCCACGACACGAACAGTGTAAAAGAAGCCTGACAGACAACAGCGCTGTTTGATAACTAAGCTTTATTGGTGCTGGCATCAAGTATAAATACCACATCTGCAAATCAGGCAACTCTGTCAGTCTTTTTTTTTTTTACTCAGAGCGTGCTGTTGGCTTCGCTTGTAACTTTAAGAATCACTCAAAGGAATTTCTACGCGAACCAGTAATTAATTACTAACTGGGAGCGCCCCATCATCTCTAGGAACTCGAGCAAGGAAGCGAGCCAGCTTGATGGAAATAGATGGAGTGTGCAATGCAAAATTACCGGTTTGTAAAGGTATGTTTTGAATTTAGACAACATCATAGCGGGCGCTTCTCTTCCCTGACGTTTGCTTGGAATACCCCTATCCATTAAGCGGCATACATAAACTAAAAGGCACGTGACTTGATGTCAAAGTCATATTTGTTGTAAGAATATTTAGAAAGCGAGGAGGTGGTCGGTCTCAAGAAACGTCCGATGTTTTTGCTGTAGATGAGACATTTGGACAGTGTAGTACGACTGCTGATCTGGGCTATTTCACTCACAGGGATCCTGGGTTAGGTTCCAGCCCCTGCTGCTGTGGAACACGCAGAAAATGTCCCACGACTTTTATTTCAGATATCGAATTTGTAAGTTTCTGCTAGGTCGCCGCGAAGACAGGTAAAGTTAACAATAGTATATTTGTGATGCTCCGCTTAGCAGGTACTCAACGTATCACTGCGAATTTCGATATCCCTGCTGGAAGTGTGATAATGCGAAGGTTCCGAATGATCAATTTCAAGACACTCAGCTTGTCGTCTTAGCTAGGCTAAATATCAGACGTATTAGTTGTCACGATGGGCGATTGACCTTATCTTAACAGTTCCTGAAAGAAACTGTCACTGCTTCGTCAAGACTGTCAAGAGATATAGCTCCTCCATGTTTATTTCAGGAAAATATCGGTAGCATTTGGTGTTTTGTTTGGCATGCTTCCGTGCTCTTCTTTTTCTTTTTTTTAAGATTACGAACTTATAGTTTTCGTAATAGCACTTCGATGAATTTGTACCGTATAATCTTGTTTTTGATAGTAATGTTTATACTGTGTTTATGTATATGCAATCTATAATCTTTTTCATGATAGAAATGCTTATACTGTTTGAGGGTGAAACTGTTCAGTGTCCTAATGTACCCCGCCAATGCTTTGGTTTCTGTTATTGTTTTTAGTGTTCTAATAAGAAGGCTTCTATGGCTGTTTTTGGACACTACCAGAAAATAAAGTATTATTAATATTATTTGATGAAGGGATTATGTTTTGGTCCATTCTCCTACCTCCTTGCCTACCCCTGAATTTGCTCGCCATCAACAGGGCTAACCAAAATGTTCCCAGCTTTATTATTATTCTCAGCACTTACAACTACGCATTCCGAACGCTTGCAGTTACCCCTGACGACACCGGAATGATGGCGACCGGAAGGCACCTCATCTGGAGGTATCACTTTGCAAGCTCCGAACTTCTCGCATCATTACCAAACCCTGAAGCAAGACAGCCTCCAGCGCCACCAACTGTCGTTGCGCTGGTATACCGAGGAAGAGCTTAATTAAGAAGGACACCTTCGCGGATACAAACCGGACCTTGTCGCCTCCGTGTCGTGCGGTGTCTCGGAGCACATCGCCTCTAAACAAGGTACTACGCCGGTTGTCGCCATGTCGCTTTCAGATAACTCGCGACCGGCGTGTGAAGACGCCCTGAGCAGAGAGGGCTCCGCTGCGACTTCCACGAACAAAGGGTCGCCATTTAAAAGCAGCTTTCGAGCCACATATAGGTCAAACGTGAACGACTTTTTTTTGTGTATTTATCTTTTTTATTGTTTTGTTACTTATTGTTTTTTTTTTTTCATATTTCAGATCGGGTACGTTCTTGTGTGCGGCGCACGGAGCGGTCGTTTTAGAGTTCGAGTGTCTGGACTTCTCCTCCGAGATGGCCATCTTGTTTGCACCTCTGTTTTCCAAGTGTGTCAACGGCGCCAGAATGCTTGGACGAAGCGCTTCTCGGGAATGGACCTTCGAAAGAATGCCGCGTGTCAGTGAACCATAATCTTCTTTTCTTTCTCCTTTACTTTATTTGCTTGCTCATTTTTAAAGGTCCGGTTATCTTCGCTTCGTCAGAGCATAGTCTCCTTGTGCAGTGAAGGAGGCAGAGTGCATCCGAAGACACGGAATCCTGCCGCTTATCAATGGGAAGATGATGCATCCTGCCTTAAAAAATTGGTTGTGACTTATGAGCTACTTTCAAACAATCCTTATCTATGAGCTAAAAAAAGTATAGAGAGTAAAAACGTATGGTCAACACCGATCCCTTCATTGTAGGTATCTCCGCAGCCAGAACAATTTGCGACATTACCGATAAGAGTGAAAAGAAAGGAAGAGCAAGACTAACGCGGACCGTCCACCCCAAAAAGAAACCTGTGTGTTTACTTCTGCCAAACCGAAGGCAGCCAATCACGGCGAACAACAAATATATTCTAAGGAATGACGAAGCTCGGATCAATTAGACTCAAAAAATGCAACGCTCGTAGGGCCAATGTGCACGACGTTTCTCTTGCTCATTATCACTGCTCACGTCGCTTCTTTTTTTATATCTAATCGTGTGATGAGTCTCGTCATTGGCTGGTGTCTTTCGGTTGTCAGCAGTGAATGGCTACCCATGTGTTCCGTGTTCCGCCGTAAAATGAATGCGCAAGATTTCTTTTACAGCGTTATTAGTCACACATGTTTTCGGAGGGTAATCGGGTGCACCCTCCGGACAAGGCCAGATAAAATGATGCTTGCTCAAGACGTCCGCCAGTTCTAAGAAGTTGCCGGCGAACTAGCCATAATAGACGGTCTGTTGTTCAAGGGCAATCAACTCGTCCTACCGGCAGCTTTACGCTTTGAAATCCTGGAGAAGCTTTACACAAGTCACCAGCTGGTGTGTCCAAATGCCGCGCCAGATCACGAGAATCAAGTCCTGGCGGCCACAAATTGGCCTCCACATCGACAGCTTCGTCTGAAGGTGCCCCGTTTGTCAAGACCACCCGAAACCAGGTCAACCTCCGTTTTTGGCGACTCCCATGGGAAGTCGTCGGCATGGCCCTTTTCGTCCACGAAGGCAGTAACTACTTGCTTGCTGTCGATTACTATTCAAGGTTTTTCCAGCTGGAACCTCAGAGGATAACGACAACCAGGGACATCATCGCCGTCCTCGACCCGATGTTTGCACGATTTGGAGCGCCGAGAATTCTCCGAACAGACAACGGACCGCAATTCGCCTCACGCGAATTCGCAGTATTTCTGCAGGAATGGGGCGTGACACAGTCAACGTCAAGCACGCGTACTACCCACAGAGCAAAGGGGAGGCAGAGAGGACAGTTCAAACGGCTAAGCAACTTCTCAAATATCGACAGACATCCACAAGACATTGCTGACCCTGCGTGCGACCCCAGGAATCGAGGATTATGCGCCAGCGGAGATATTCATGGGATGAAGACTGCGCACAAACGTGCCAGTAAAGCCCGGATCTCTCCAACCTCGATGGGACACCACCGACTTTCGCTTAAGAAATGCCTTATATAAGAAGATGCGCCAACACTATGACAAGCGCCGCAGAAGGCGTGTGCTCGACACTCTTCCACCAGGAACTGCGGTCAGAATTCTAACGGGATCAGCGTCTCACGGTCACAATGGAAGGCTAGCGCCTCAACCCCGTTCTTACGTGATGCAGACGGCGATTGGCACTACACAGCGAACAACGGGATATTTGCAACCCGCTGCGACACCCACCGTCGCAAGGGGTGGACGAGTGAGCCATCCCTGACCCCTTTGAGTGTTATATGAGTGTTATTTTTCCAAATTTGGGGGAGGTGTCGGGAGATGATCATCGCCACCGCCGCCGGGTGACCCTGGGCCCTGCCCGCCGCTTCCGCGCGCAGACCCTCTCTCGGCCAGATCGCGGCCAGACACGGCACGACTCGCACCTGTATGTATGCTAGAATAAACGTACGCAGTCCATTCAGTCTTATATCGACCACAATACCCAGCACTTATCACCCAGTCTAAAATTCTGAGTGACTGGGCTTGTGGTCGCCTGAGCGGCGTCTGATATTCCGCAGAAGAGATTTAGTGCGGATGCTCAGAGCGCGTTCCACAGCCCAGTAAACAAAGATGGCAGCGCATTGAGAGCGATCAATGGAAGGGTCAACACTTTCCAACAGCGCCTGCCGAGAGCAGATGATCGGAGCGGATCTATCGTATGATTCGGCCAAAATAATAACCGACCTTGCTCGAAAACATGATCTGCGGAGATACTGAAAGCACACGAAAGTGCTCAGTGTTCATGTATAGTTTTTGAACTAGACTGTTTTTGTTCTTGCATCGCGTCATCCGCAGCATAAACGCTTCGCGGCAGCTATGCAGGGGCGCCGCCACAACCGACCTTCAATGTTTCTTTCCTCGTATTTCGTTCACTTGACTTCATCATTACCACCGCAAGACAGGTTGTTGCCATTATAGTACTGCGTCCTTCTCCACAGCATAGGCCTTTGTGGAGACTCGTTAATGCCCTCTTCAATGGCTCTGCACCTCGATAAGACAAGAGAAGGTCAGGAATGGCGGCTGTAACCTGACGTGCGAGTAAGGCGTCCACTCTGTAGATGCCAGTGATTGGTTCGATAAACGGTAGTGTCTGGTAGCTGAGTGTATTAGCACACTACAGTGCAGCTGGCAGCACGTGGTGCGAAGCTCGCGCTGTGGACACCACTGCAAGGCTCTAAAGATGGTTGTGCTTGATTCCTGCCGATTTCGATAGGAATGTGCACTGCTCCTTCCTGCATGCGTGAGGTCGTGTAATCAAGACTGAGTGATGCGTGTTAAAGACCCAAGGTGTGTGTGTGTGGGGGGGGGGGGGCGCAGTCGCACTGCACGCGGGCTAAGTTTTCCCTCATCCTCGTTGAGTATCACTAAATTTCACTGGCCAAATTGCTCTTTACGTCGTTGAATCATATCCCAAAAGCCTATAGACCTCTCGTTGTACAGATACTTAGCTCTAAGTCGCTATTTTGCCGTTGGCTGTAGGGAGGTATCACGGAGAAGCCATTCGTACTTCTTATTTTTAAGAAGCAATCTTTTTCTTTTTTTTTCCTTTCAGTTCCATGTGTTAGACGCTGGGGTTCCGAATGAGACATTGCAGTACGGAGGTGCATGGGAGGGTGCTGCGACCCAGCGATAATGACGAGAAGAAAATAAGGGGCCGCCAATTGGTTCGTGAGCCGGCGCCTTTGGTTCCTGCATGATGAAACGGCCCCCGAGTCTAATAAGCACTGTTGGTCCGTCACCGGTGTAGTTGTGAACCGAGGCGCCGTGTAATCGCCGCCTGATTACTTCATTGGGGCTCGGGTATACCGATGAGAACGTGGTTCGCTCCTCTCGGGAATTCCAGGTTCCATCAAGTCGGGGTGACACTTTGGCGGGCATCGCCGACGGCCGCTGACGACGTCGGCAATGGCATACGACGTATGCGCAACGAGGAAAGGAACAAAGCGGCGGAGTGTTTTGGAGCGAAGACGTCAGCAATTGCGGCCCCCTTTCATGGGTTGTTGTGTAATTTCGCGCAGATTGTTTCCGACTGCTTTACGAAACCGGAGCACTTTGCGGCCACCGTCTCAAGAGGAACGCCACGTCATCAATTTCGAGACGACCTTCTGGACCATGGCGGTTTTGAGCGCGCTTCGCTTTGCAAGTCTCAGGAGCGTTTGTCAGAGGAGGTGGCCTACCTCAAACGCGTAACAAAGAAACCGCTCCCCTAAACGTTGGGTGACCTCTGCGGGTTAAGCTTGCGTCTGGACCGTTTAGCATGGATAAGTCATTCACCCGCCGCGCTGCTCTTCGGACCTAGGATGAACCACGCGCGTTTCGCCAAGCAACCGAGCCCGAACGTAATATAATAATAGATGCGCGCCTTTCAGTGG
This sequence comes from Ixodes ricinus, assembly GCA_037355805.1. Taxonomy (NCBI): domain Eukaryota; kingdom Metazoa; phylum Arthropoda; class Arachnida; order Ixodida; family Ixodidae; genus Ixodes; species Ixodes ricinus. The sequence goes on from JAZHYW010006703.1 coordinate 89,530, forward strand.
AAAGGAACGGACCGTTCCGTCATGGCGGCTTCCTCATCCCCCTCTGTAGCACGATGGCGACGCCGCGCATATCTTCGGACAGGAGAGATCTGCGTCTTCCACGTCCTAAAGTGCTGTCTGTAAGAGTGGTGTTTACTTTGTCGGGAAGGTCCAAAACCATTATCAGGACCAAAGACGAAAGCATGGATCGATTTAAATCACTAATTGGTAGCCACGCCGTTTTTCTGTCAGGCTGTCCGTCAATACCCTGTGTAAAGGAAGAAAAATCGGGTAATCCTTTAATCATGATTTGCATGAAAATGTCCAGCGCCTCGGCTAAATGATTCGCCTCGAAAAGAAGCTAAGGGCACCTTCGGGAAAGAGAGGGCTACGTGACAAGTATAATGCGCGAAGTAGCAGCAATATATTTACATGTTGCCTCGAGAGAGCGCAGGTCTTCCAAAATACTAATAGTGTTCTGTCAGCTCACTTAATGCGTACATTTATCACGAAGCCATCATGGAAGCGATATCTCCGTAGTACCTAATAAAACGCGAAATTAGCACGGCGGAAAACAACGATGAACACTCCTACCTGCAGGCAGAGCCAACCACGCCGCCAGGCTCATTTGTAGCGCCTTGTACACCGTTCCATCAACATCTACCCGTTGTCGCTTACTCTTTTTATTTTTACACACCCAGAGCTCGCCGTGCATGCCTCTTCTCAAACTCACACCTCGAAGCTCTAGGCTGGGTGGGTATAACCAGCCCGCGAAGAAACAAGGATCGCGGAGCGAATTCGCGGCAGTTCTTCCTCCCCACCCCAGGAGCAGACATCCTTGGGCAGCACTGCTCTAGCTACGTCGAAAGTGAAGCTCCGAACGCTGAGACCGATTCCATTACGGCGTTCATTAGGCTCCCATCTATCATCAGAGGTGCATCGGGATGCCTCAGCGCAGTCCCCCAGTCCAGGCGGGCAGCGGAAGCGCTCCAGAAGCACGCTGCTGCGATTCTGCGACGCTCGTTCGCCCGCCGGATTCCTCTTCAAGGCCAAGTCACGGAAGGCACCACCGCGGGCACGTAGGGAGACGTCCTGCTTCATGCAGAGCACGTAGCTGCGAGGCCCGCGGTAGTCCCGGCTTGCCCGGCCGCAGCGTGTGTGATCATCCGTCATGCCTGTCCGACGTCCCCTTGAAGGAACCCGCGGCTATCGTCTGCTTCCCCTTTCCGCCGCCCTCTCGCCGTGCCTACCTGTCCCTTTCTATGCTTTGTCCACGTCTAGGCTGACAGTGCTGTGGAGGCTGCGTGCTTGGTGGACCAGTGATACGTCTATCTTTCGCCACGCGATCACGCTCTTGACCAGATACATATCCATGCGCGCAGAGCGAGGTCAGGTGATTGGTCCGGCGCGCGCGTAACTTCCCCCGCACTGTCAGCTTAGGGGTGAACAGAGTATAGTCTTACGCGCCTGCTGCTTCACTGACTTCCAGAGAGGCCTTGCGCATTATCTCCGCGCCGTGCACCACCAACCAACCAACCGACGACGAGGACTCTGACTTGGCTAAGGTCTCTAGAGCGAGATCGAAAGCGCGATTGTCTTCATGGCATTGGAATCGCAGCTTCCGGGGCCGGCAGGTTGAATAATGCGCATGGTCTGCCGATGCCTGTTAGCGGCGACAGTTTTCAGGGGCTAATCCACGGGCTGCCGATTCCTCGGCGGCCAGTTTCTCAAATGGCTTTTTTCCTTCCATGGGGTCCTGGAACTCGCTTCGCCTGTGGGCCTACCCTGGCGGCAACGGTGGCCTCGTTGGAAGCTGTGCCGCGTATAATTCGTGTCGCGCGCCCACCCTGGTTGTGACCTACCTGACAGACGACCGCTGAGCTCGGAACATGTGTCCTTATAGGGAGTCGTGTTTACGACGATGTGCTAGAAAAACCTAAAGCGATAACGATCTTGGAGTGCGTAATCACTGATGTTGCGAGGCGCCTCTTCCTCTTGTTTCGTCTCAGCTGGATGTGCGTGTCTGCCGGAGGTATGGGTGTAGTAAGGCAACTGATCTTGGGCTAGCTTGGTATTCTGAAGACTGTTCAATTGCAAGCAAGGTCACATGTCGCTTCTTCGTGTGTCGGTATTTTAACCGACCTCCTTCTGTCAGGCTCATGCTTGATCGTGTAGAACAATTTGTGGCAAGTTCAAGTTCGAAACACGCGGAAAGCGACGTCTGCTAAACAGGGCACCGCACACAATCACGAAGAGCAGAAAAGGCAAAGCTTGAATGGGGAGGATGAATGAAGGGCGTGTGGCTGGCGTGCTGCTCTCCGTTATGGGATGAATTATTACGTTGTTTCTTCTTCGTCATTTGAGTATTTCGTGAGCCCTGATAATACACTACGTCCTCTTCGTGTGGCGCTGCGTTTGACTGGCTCAATTTTGTTCTATCTTGTAAGGGCCTTCTCAATCAAAAAAAAACAAAACGCATTTGTGACTTTGGGTCAGCAAGAGAAAAGATCCGGTTCCCCAAGATTTCGAGCCACACACAACTACCGACCCACACTTTGACAACGAGGCTGTAGCAATCATGGAGTTTATGATTGATTGATTGGTGTTGACGAAGAAAAGACGAAATACATCAAACGCACAACGCAATAATGGCGCCCCCAAAAGCCACGCCATTGCAACGCCGGAGTGCGAAACGCACGCCAGGTCTGCTACAGTTTAGATTGGAGCTTAAAGAGGCATTGACACACCCAAGATCGTTTTCTTTTTGCTTTTTTTGTCTAACATAATGCAAGTTGTAGTCATCATCATCATTATCATCATCATCATAAGGCCTTTATTTGTGCCAATTAGCAACCCACAAAGGTCTACAATGTGGCACAGTGAAAATAAATTGCACATTTGTAAAACATGCTCAACTGATAAAACTAGCATGCAACAAAACACGACAGTACATTTTTAGCGACGGAAAATAATCTCATCTAATTGTCTACTGAGATTTACGCAGCTATCAAAAATATCAAAATTTTCATGCCCAAGATTGTTCACACTTGTCTGCATTCTTGTTGTTGGTGATATCATGTGTTGATTGAATAAACACGGAAAAGAATGCCAGCACGCAAGAAAATGTCCCCACGGGAGCACGCGCCTTATATTTGGTGTTTTTGTCTCCCCCGTCACACCTCCTCGCTTCCTTTTATTTGTGACGTAATCGAATATAAAATTTACAAGCTTTGTAAGGGACATTTCTATAATATTTAATAACGGCATTCGTAAAACATGTTTTTTCAACGCAACTGCGAACACACTACGGCCTTTCTTTTTGAAATACCTAAAATTGGAGTCTCCGTAGTGATGTCGATCGCCTCCTTGCTTCATATTCTCCCTCGGGAAACATTGCGGCGCCGCGGAGCTCGGCATATGTAGCACTGAGGATGATCGGCGAGTCGGGTAATCGGACGAAGTTCTTTTTTAAGTGCCCGACGACCTTTCAGACTTCAAAAAGGAAATCGTCAAACGGTCAAGACAACTGGGTTTGGTGTCTGTGTAGTTTCGGTTATGGCTCCGCTGAGGCACCCTTTCACGTGGAACCGGCGCGACATGGCCCCTCACGTTGCTCACAAAAGTCCACTGCGCGTTCCCTTCGACTTCAAACCGTTTCAAAGAATGTGAGATCGCTGAAAGGGCCCTAGACTGCTCACAGCGATAGGCGTCATGCACGGAGAAGAGCGGTTGATTGCGGGACGCGGGCTAACACGACACTTCGGGTCGGGACGGTTCGGAGGCGTGAGAGAAACTCGAGTGGCAGGACGACTCAATCTTTGACGTCAATGCACTGCGCGGATCGCGCGGGAACTTCAAATTCGGCATTTGGAAATTGTTTTTTTTTTACTTCACAAATACTGAGTTTTCAAGTACTGAATTTTTAGGGTAATGTCCAGGCATCGTTTTCAATTGCTTTGGATGATGAAAAAAATATATGATTTTGACCTGTCAGTGTCCCTTTAACCTCAGTAAGTCAATACCAACCAATCAGTCCTTTTCACGGGTCTAACATTCGATAGCCCTGAATATTGCTGTGTACCTAGAGTTATTTCCTTATTCTGCCACTCTTCGCACTCCGATATACATTCTGCACGCTTGCATACCTTGTTGTTGTTGTTTTCTGAAAGAATCTACGTTTGCCATCAATATTCGCATCTGATAACGTGAAAGGAACGAGCTAACCCTTACAAAAATATTTTTTCGCTTTCTACTGAATTTATGTAGAGAATAGTGGATAGAGGCTATAGATATTCAAAATTACATGTGTCCACATATCTTTCGTGACTATAGCTTTTTTACCTTTTTTATTTTCTGAAGACTTTCTGTAGAACTTAGTGTGTAGGGATTGGATTGAAATTGTGCAATAAACAAATAGAAATTCTAACAAATTTTCTATCACCTTTCTATAGGAAATTAGTCGGGTTTTCGCGGGAAAAAATAAATCCGGAACAAGACTTTTAGGCTTGTCGCACTACGTTCATTGAAACATGCGCTCGCCATGTGCACATACCCAGACATGACAAACACGTACTCTAGGGAGTGCTCATAGCTCTGGTAATTCAGTTGTGTCGACTGCTACACCGCCATATGTAGCCTACACATAAAAGGCAATCATTTGAACGGCGACCATCCCAGACGTTAGAAGGATTAAAATTACTTTGCATTTTTCTCACCAATAATTCGTACTAAATGTGGTTTCTAAGGATTGGTGACCTGTATCTCCAACTTATAAAGCCTCGCAAGAGGCGATAATTATTTGACACAAGTGGAAAAGCAGCCTCCGCAAGGACGCTCCAACTGGGTCTGGCGTCGCTTCTCCGCACTGCATCTTGTTACTCTGTCGAGTCCATAGTCTATAGAAGTGCTGTAGAAATATGGCGACAGAAAGTATATTGAGTCGGGGGAATAAGTATTCCATAGCATTTTTAGAGCGTCTGGTTACTTCAGTTGAGACGAAGCCTACAAAATCTACCGAAAGCTGTCGATACGACGTGAGTGGACAGGAACCTCTAGTTGGGTCAGTAGCTTAAATATATCATTCTACAATAAAGTATAGTTTAATTTCCTATCCGTCTGGGCGACTAATGCACCTACCTATATAGTCACTGGCAGCTCATAAGGAATGCAGGGTCATTTACGTTCACGCTTCTTGCTTCGTGATTGCTTGTTCGGTGTTCTTGTCGGCGAATGCCGCAATCTAATTGTCGGCGGAGTGATAATGAGTTGCTGACCGTATAGCAACACCAGTTGGACTACATAGTTACAGTTCACTGAGAAATGCACGCATATACGAACAACTTTTTACTCTTCTTGCTTCTCAAAAGTGTCGCGGCGTTGGGTAATTTAGACACGTATACCTTCCAGGTATATTTAAAAGTTCTTAGTGAATAAAAAGGAAAACAGTACAGACTTTTGTTTTTCTTTCTTTCTTTTTTTCGATTGATATGTCGGGCTTCCATAGTACAAAATTACGAACTGCGAGTTGATGTTCATCTCGGTATCACGTTACTGACTGTCGGTTGCCCCCTTTTACTTCGAGGAATGGGTGGGAACTTGTCCCGGTTAGCTGCACTAACAAAAAAAGCTAAGGGAAAAAGCTGAAGGGGTCCCCACTTACGGCGTCCAGTGCGTTGACCTTGGCCCCGGCCAGGATGAGTGCTCTGGCGGTGTCCACATAGCCGTTGGCTGCGGCCATGTGCAGCGCCGTGCGCCCCTCCTGCGAGCAGAAGAGGGCAGAAACACACGGGGCTTAGACGGGAAACGCACGAAGGAATCAACGTCTGTGCGAACCTAAAGCAGCGGTCGCATGCGCCTCTGGTGCGTCATACAAGAAAGACAGCCTGCAAACACTGTCTCATGTGCATAACAGTCGTGCCAGGTTGGTCACATAAATTTTGTCCGCAGACGCATGTTCAAAGAATGCAGATGGATAGAGCAAGTGTGATTCGAAACTACGTGAGGCGTGTCCGCGGATAATTCCGCCATGTCTGCGGAGAAACACCGTGTCTTTTGTAAGATGTCCGAGCAGTGCGACTGCTGCCTCAGACAAAGTTAGACTATGCAGAGCGCAAGTTCGTCTGCTTTTTTCTCGGGGGTAGTGGTGACGTCAGAAAGACGCCGAGCTCTGATTGGCTCTGATTAGAAGGATGGTGGGTAGACCTCAAGGCAGCCAATTGCTTTGAGGTCTACCCACTATCACTCAATCGGAGCCAATCAGAGCTCGACGTCTTTCTGACGTCACCAGAACCCTGCAAAAGAAGCAGACGAACTTGTCACACCAAGAAGAAAAAATGAAGTTTCGCACGTTATTTATGCACTGGACGAAGTAGTTCTTACACATCTTCGTTGTCGGCGGAAGAAACTATGCTCTTTTGCGTTCGAAGCTTTTATGTCTTGATCAAACAATGGCGAGCTAATCAGTAAGTCGATCCATCAATCAATCAATCAATCAATCAATTAATATTTTATTTGCACAAAAGAAAAGGGGAATGCAGCAGGCGTGCACGGTTAGCAGAAAAGTCAATAACCCGCACGCAGGATCGCCTATTACTAGCCAACCTCCTAAGCCCAGCTCCTGAGCGATCTAAAAACCACCCACATTTATCTTGATTCTCCATAAGAAGTAGGTCAGTAAAAGCTCCGCAAGACGCCGGATTTTTTTTTTCGGCTCATGAGGTAAATACGAGTATAGAGTCACGAAATAATTAGCTACACTTCAGAGTAACAACAAACAGCCCACCCATTTTGGTGCCTAAAATCATTGAACCTTGCCATTTATCTGAAGCTCTGTTTGAAATCACAAAGAAATAAAAGCACTGTTTTCCGTCTTCCAGGAATTTTAAAACAGCCCTCGACAAAGCGGCACGATCTACCCTAAGCTAAGAGGGTTAATTTGATCTAAGAAGATACAAATGTTTAATATTTATTCTCGACTTCGAGCAAAGACCGCTACAAGCTTCGACAATGTTTATACTCCGTTTCACCTTATGTTGTACCGCAGAAAAGGCTAGAAGCGCGAGCTCATGGCGTTGGGAGCTGCTCTTAACGCACGAGAGCTTGTGCCGCCGAGATGTGCCCTAGAGCAAGCAGCTCGCGCTTGTAGCTTTTCCTGCGGTACATCATAAGGTGAAACAGAGTATAGTCATTGTTGCAATGTTTATATACTCAGGATTTCACGCGATAGCAGTGGGAAATGCAAATACGCAGATGCGGAAACGAAGTAAGGGCGCGTGATAATGTCCACAGTATACTGTGGACATTATTTGGCGTTGGTATACGTATACCAACGCCAAAGGTGACATTTTCACATTAATTATTTTCCGTCCTCGTAACCTTGCCGAAGTTCCGAATATTCTAACGGTTCAACCAAGCTCTACCAAGACAATAATATTCAAGCTTTATTTCCGGTCATATATAGGCATATAACTATTTTCATATTTATATATATATTGTGCTAAACTATCGCACGTTCCTACAAATACAAAATATAACAAATAAAAAAAGCGTTTCTGAAAAAAAAATTATTTCGATTTTATAGAGTTAGTTTATTCAAATATATGTATCAAATGTTATTTTGTATATATAATATTACATTCGTATGCAATTATCTTAAAAAGGGCACACGTTAAAATTTAGAAACTTTGCCAAAAATCATGCAATGAACATGGTTCGACTTTTATTTTTCAAACTTATTTTTAACATACAAATTGATTTTTAATTAATTAAACGCAATGAAATATATTTTGAGAGTGTCACCGAAGAGTCCTAGTGCAGTAGTTTGAAAAGTGACAGAATAGCGAGCGATCTAGCTTACGGTCTTCTACCGGTGGGAGAAACGTCAGTTATTGCCTTGGCCGCTTCAATAGTAAATAACTTGAAAACAAAACAAAAATATCCTCCAAGCTTACCGTTTGCCCTTTCTTTCGTTTTAAGAATTCTACCAAAACATTTATTTTGTAGGGAAAATTAAAAAATTTGACACCAAACCCGCAAGTGAGTTGAGATAAAAACACCCATATATTTTACCAGCGTTAAATACCAGATGCTACGTACTATAAAAGCAACTAAGATGTGTGAGCTAGGCGTTGTTTGCCTGTAACTATTTATTTGACAAAAACATGAAGTGGTAAAATTTGAAAAAACAACAAACAAACAAACAGCGCGGTGTTTTTTGTAGGTTCCTCATCTTCCTTACTGCCAGCAATATCAACATGAAAACGAAACAGAACACTCACACGAAAAACATATTTTCTGCCGGAAGCTAGGCAACAAATATAGTATACCTTTCAGAAAAGTTTTTGCTGGCATTGACAACCCCCCCCCCCCCCCAAAAAAAAAAAAGACAAACCTAACAACACAACAACGTTTTCGTTTACCCTCGTCTCGGGCTTTTCTCCGAACGACCGTGCACCAGCTTGCCTGCGTATTAACCCTTGATTCAAGTTTTGTTAATACATTTTTTAGTACAGAAGCATATTATTAAGTTCGCAGTTATGTACATTGAAAATGAGCATAATAGCTTCCTAAAGAAGGAGTTTTCCCGGCAATTAAATTCTTGCTGTTGAAAATACCAGCGGCGCGGACATTGGCCGTGACAACCCTCATGGGTCCACTTCTGGCCTCATGGACTGCTCAGTTAATTGCTAGCTTAATCGATCACTTTTCCTCCTTTTAAGCAGAGATGCGGTAACCCTTACTTCTCGTTCCTGTTTATTCTAATTCCTTCCCTTCCTCGCTATGGGTACATGAGAGGTCATTGACACCGGTGTCAAGGTTCATCCACGCTGATTTTGTGTTGGCTCACCATCAGCAGTTTCAGTGACCTAGCAACTACAGTCGGTGACAGCTTAAGAGTTCAAGAAAAGCTCCCCTCTCTCTTTCCACTTTAGCAAAGCAAACACCGAAGAAAATGTCGCCTCCCCTCTAGAGTTCGTCCTGCTAAAGTGGACCGAGGTGGAGAAGCTTACCCTGAACTCTTCACCTGTCACGCGGAACGATAAGTACCGATGACCCTATACGTTAAAGCGCTCCGAAGGCGTGTATCTTCAAAGCGCGTCAAACAGACTGACCGTTCGAAATATCTAAGTTTGTGGAACTATAGTCCGTTGCAACCTAAGAACGAAGGGCGAGGGTAAGACGGGCCGGGGAGGAGGAAGCAGACGGAACGCTGGAGAAGAGAGGGGAAACCTCCTTCTCTCTTTGGCGTTCCGTCTGCTTCCTCCTCTCCGGCCTGTCTTACCCTCGCCCTTCGTTCTTCCAAGTCGTCGTCTTCTTCTTCTTCGATGGAGATAGTAAATCACTAAACTTATTTTGAATCTTTCATATCTCAAGTTGGAACAAAAGGGGAATACATATTATACTACTGGTTAGCTGTATCAATCAGCTGACATCACGCGCAAGCCGCTCACGTCAGATTCTTCTTCAGGTTGGTCTGGTCTATACAACTGTATCTCACCACAGTAACAGACGTGTCTTGTAAATGCCGCGCCCCTTTGCCCTTGTATTCTCTTTTATAGACACAAAGAGTTTTTGTATTGTGTACGTGCTTTGTTGCGCAGCGTCTACTTTCATTCGGCGATGTTGAGATTAACCCAGGCCCACTTACCCAAGAGCAAGCGCACAGAATGCTGGAGGTAGTGGAGTTGCTGCCGAGCATTAAGACTGTGCAAGATGTTCTTCTAACTGAAATGACAACAATTAGATAACAGCAAATATCGGCCGAGGAAAATCTGTCGTCACAGTCGGTAACGCCCATAAAAAAAGTTTTATTAAGAATCCTTGAAGCAGAAGTGCAGAAAATGCAGGACACGTCGACTGCATTTTCTGAGCAATTGAGTCAGCTAGCCACCAGCCACGATGATTTAGAAAACCGCTCCCGGCGAAACAATCTAATCTTTTACGGCATCCACGAGGATGCAAATGAAACATGGACAATATCGTAAGCAAAAGTGGCGAAAATGTGCGATGATTTGATGGGAATCAAACTCGAAGATACGCATGTTGAATGCCCACCTACTTGGTCGATTTCTTGCAGGAAAATGCAGGCCAGTAATTGTTAACTTTTCCTAATTTTAAACGAAACAAGCCATACTGTCACAATGACTTAGGCTCAAAGACCGCGGAATATCGGTTCGAGAGGGCTTTCCTTAAACTTTCCGTCAAGATAGGAGAAAGCTTCTACAATACGCCAAAGCCTAAAATATCCCATTTCAACAACGCTTCAACGAATTATTAATGGGTCAAAGAACTTACTATTTTGATCGAACAGACATGAGTGTAAAAGAAAGATCAGCATAGCAACCAGTTCATCTTCCTCGGAATCATTAAAAAAAAAAAAAAAACAGAGCAATGAATGGATTAGTCGTACTACTTGTGAATCGTCGTAGTATAAAAAATTAAGTTGATGACTTTTCCGACGTAATTAACACTGCCGCTCCTGGTGTTGTTGTTGGGACAGAATGCTGGCTTGATGATACGATCGGGGATGCAGAGAGAGAGAGAGAGAGAGAGAGAACATGTTTATTGGAGAGATGAAGAGGTTACCCGCGGGAATTTGCAGGATTGCTACTTCATACATGGGAAAGGGAGAAAGAGGCAAAAAAGACAAAGAAAGAAAAGGAAAGGAAGAAAACTTTGAGGATGGCTGTCAGTTACTTTTGGAGCGCGTCCTATACAGTGTTTTATCAAGTTGAGTCGTTTGGAGAAAACGAATCAATGAGCTCGTCCGCTTGACTCCTTGCGATGTTGATGGCCATGGCCCCAGCAGATGATTGAGCGTGAGCGGTTCTCCGTTGTGAAGAGCCAGGGAGCTTATCATTTCCTTTCTTTGGTCAGCGTAGAGGGCGCAGTGACAAAGAACGTGTTCCAGCGTTTCTACGACGTCACAGCTCTCGCAGATGGAGGAGTCCAGCTGACCGGTGAGATTTAAATAATATTTTGTTGAGGCCACGTTCAGTCGTATTCGGTGAAGAGCGGTTTCTGTCCGACGTTCGAGCCCCCGCGGGGAGGGCGAAAGGTAAGAAAGGGGTGAATCCTATGAAGGTGTCTGTAGTGATATAATGGATTCGCCCATAGGGTGTTTACTAGAGCCGCAGTAATGCGGTTGGTTGTAGCTCTGGCGTCTGAACGTGAAAATGGAATTACCAGTCTCGATGTAAGATGATGAGCATTCTTGGCTGCAAAGTCAGCACTTTCGTTGCCTCTAATACCGCAATGGCTCGGGATCCACTGTAAAATTAGTGTGTGACCATTATTTATAGCCTCTTTATGAATTTTTAGGATCTGATGTACCAGCTGAGCATTAATGTTCTTGCTTTTGGTAGATTTAAGGCTCTGAAGAGCTGCCCTTGAATCAGTAAAGACTGACCAATTGTTTGGGCACTCGTAGAAATAAAGCGAATTGTTTCTCTAATCGCTACTAGTTCCGCTGCCGTCGATGATGTTACATGGCCTAGCTTTCCCTGGAGTATTTTATTTATTGATGGTACAACAAAGCCGTAGCTGGAAGTTTCGTGAGTAGAAGACCCATCAGTGTACACATGAATTCGGGAACGGTGATGCAAATTAAAGGGACCATGAAACGATTCTGAAATCGAATTTCATCCACCGGACGCCGTAAAAGGTGTGAAAAGAAACACAAAAACACAAAAATAGGGAGCCAAAAAAATTCTTTGCTATAGAACTTTTAAAAGAAAACTGGACTCTTTTGCGCCTTCTTTCCTTCGAAAGCTCTCTGACTTTTCACTGCTATGCATCCGCGGAACTGCAGCACGTCAGCCGAATCCACGTCGCCTATTGGGTAAGCGCCTACCTCACCAGCACCGCGATCATAAACAATAAATAGCCGGCAAATGTTTCCTAAAAGTTTTGTTAAATAATATTCAGATCCACATTTTGTAGCATAATTAGAGATGTGTGGCGAAAATTGCCAAATTTGATAATGCTGAGAGCCAAGCGCCATCTATCGTGTGGTAAACGAAGCTGAGAGCCAGCTCCGGAGGAACTCCATGGGACGAATATGTTGCGAATAACCGACGAATTTTGCCCGGCGGCTTTTGCTCTGCGCGTGGAATCAGCACAGTGCCTGCTACGTCGCGCGCAAAGCGAGCGTGCCGTCGGGCGGCGTTCGCCACATAATTCGTTCCATGGAGTTCAGCCTTTACGCACTTTTTACGATCAAATCAGCATGGCCGACAGCGTCGCTTGGTCGCGACGACCAACGAACGTTTATTTTTCTACGTGTTCTTCTCGCGCGTCCCGACTTCAAGCAGCAAGAAAAAAGTACTTGAAACAGACCACGACGAACAAGAACGCTGGATCCACGAACACCCGAGAAAAGCTACGACGGTCACGAATCCACCGACTCCGATCAAGCGAGCTGCGCAGAATATAGGCCTAGCAGGCACTCCGACTCGGCGCAGCGTTGCTTCGACGGTACTTGGCCAAGACAGTCTGCCCACGACCGGCTGGCGTGCTGAATGGAATATGCCCGCGCGACCCTTGTGGACCCTTCCCGTATTATAGTTTGATCGCTGACCTCAATTTTAGATTAACAGGTGAGGTCAATCTCTTCCCCTTGTCATCTCCTTGTTTTCCGAGGCAGTGTTGACGAACACTGTCGTCGAAAAGGAACTCTCGTCGATTCTATCTTCTTGTTTTGTGTGATATAGAGCTCGAATAAACGCCGTATGGATTACCTTCGTAACACGGTATGTACACTTTGTTATTAGTATGCCATTTTTATTCTGACACGACTGCACGTCACTGTCGAGCTAAAAAGTTCGTGGGAGCTACGTGCAATGCCGGGCCAACCTTCCTTTGCCGAGTGCCGCGTCAGTATCGAGTTGCAATCGTAAAAGATCGGTCCCGAAGCGCTCACCAACAGCGCGAATACAGCACTTCCATCAAACGCGCGCGTCCGCTCAGAGTGTGAACAGGTATTTACGTGGCTCTTGCTGACACTGTCGTAGTTCAAACGTATCTTTTTTAACGTCGGCTCGCTCCTGCATCTCCGAGGCCGTGAAAAACGCCGCGGCGATTTGTTTCCATCTACGTCGCTTTGCAAACGACTGACACGGGCCGCCTTTTACCAACAATGACAGTTGGGTTGACTTCTGGAGTCTTCACCGGAAGACTCGCCGCACTTCCCAACAGGCATACCGGCGTATGAGACTAGTCCCATGCTGTCGCTGTAGCGCAACATATCTCATTGAATTTCGCACAGCTGCGATGTGTCCATGGCTATCGCGGCGATGAGAGGCGTCGATTCAGAAAATACGTCGGTGACATCAGCGCAGTAAAACCTACCGGCACACCCCCAACTCGCCGCCGCTAACGCTCCCACTCTCCTACTGCCGAGAGAACTTCCGGTTCCTGTCCCAGCGTACGTCACGACCGTCAAAATTACGCCGCAACTTGTTTTGCGGTCAGTTGGAGAGAAAGAAAAAGTCGATATTTCATTATTTTTTTGTGTAGAAGTTAATGAACCGAGACGAAAACGGATGCCTGTTCGGCATTCAGTGAACGTTGAAGGTTTAATGTAAAAGTTATCTGGCAAAAGTAAAAAGGTCATTTCATGGTCCCTTTAATGGTTTCAAGAGAATGTTTGTTGCCTCAATACCTCCGATGGAGTATGTTTTCTTGAATGTATCCCTGGAACATCTAGTTTTATAGAAATTACTGGATATATACATGGTGGTAACAACGAGAACTCTACTGGTTCAAAATCTCGTGGAAGATCCGCGTTGTTAACATTCACGATTTGGGAAAAACCAGACGCGCTTCTGCTGTTTCCGATATCTGCTAGGTAGTGGTCTCTGTGCCTTGTTAGGTGGCGGAGGTGCGCTCGAAGTGCTTCTTGAAGTCTCAGGGCGCCAATCGGAACAGCCCCTAGCCTCAGCTACAGTTCCGACATTTGAGGTTCATCTTGGGAGCCCTAGACAGGCTCGTAGAGCTTGAGCCTGCATACCTTCCAATGTTCTTATATTTGTACGGCACATCCCATGAAGTACCGGTAGGCTGTATCGAAGGAAGCCGACAAAAAGGGCGGTATATAGTTGAAAAAGGGCAGCCACAGAGGTGCCCCACTTAGTGCCACTGATGAATCGGATGAGCTGAATAATGCCGAGAAGCTTTCTTTTCATTTGTTTTATGTGCGGTGTCCATGTCAAAGACTTGTCTAGAACTATTCCGAGGAATCTGTGCGTTTTCACATATGATATGGGATGACCATCAACTGTCAGACAGTACCTATGAGTACTCTTTCTGGTAAATGCCATAGCAGCTGACTTTGATGGGCATAGAGATAGTCCACGGTGTTGTAAGTAGCTGGAGATGATCTCAAGTGATTTCTGTAAGCGGATCCGATTAAATTGCTGCGTAATTGATGACGTCCATATGCAGATGTCGTCCGCGTAAAGTGTAATGTTGACGGGGGGATGCCGAAGTGTTTCCGTCAGAATATGTTGCTTACCGAAGGTATAGGAATAGGCATGGCGGCGGGGTATTCCTGTTAATTCATAACAGCTTACAGATCCTTGCTGTTGATTTTTCGGATTACTCATTCGAAGCTGTTTGGTGCAAGGTGTCCCTGCTGAATGGTCGATTCGTCGCCCTCGGCTCCTTTTTACAGACCACCTGTGTTTAGTGACGAATCAATCCAGTTCTTAACAAGTGCCTTGTCATCCATTACTTTCGACTATCTTGTGCTAGGAGGGGATTTCAATTTTCCGGACATGCAATGGACTGAAGGATTACTGAGTACCTAAACTCTTCCGTGGCGTATAAATCCTTTAACAATTTTATTTCGAGTTTTGCACTGCACCAGCACGAGTCGGTTCTTACGCGCTCGGACTCTAGAAGAGATAGCACGCTCGATTTTATTTTTGGCAATAAAAGTTATATTATTTCTTTTGTTTCCGCCATTCCTGGCATTAGCTATCACACGGCGGTAATGGGACAAATAAAGTGCGCAAAGAAAGAAGTAGCACGTATGACCCCAAGGAAAAGTTTCCTGTACGATCAAGAAAACTACGCGACTATGGCTGACGAACTTCTCTCTCTTTTTCTTTGTTTAAAAAACTTAGTGCTGATGTCGACGTTGAGATACTCTTGAATATGTTTAAGACAAAGCTAGAATCCCTTACTGACATTTCTGTTCCATCAAAAGGTATAGCCTCCAGAAGACGCAAAGACAAGCCATGGATTAAAAAAGCGCTACATGACATCATTAAGAAAAAACGGCTATAGTGTTTGTATAATACCGACAAAATAGCAACGCTGGGACCAACTGAAGGAGCTTACAGCGCTTTTTAAGGGTAAGGTGTCCCAAAACTACGTTCCACAACTCCCTTGACGATAAGTTAAATCGTAACCCGAAAATATTTTCAAAATCTGTTAAGGCCTCAAGGAGAGACGTCACAGGAATTCCTACCATTAAAGATTCCAGACGGGTAGTAGATAAGGACAATGATAAGGCGATGCTCTTCAACAGTTCTTTTGAATGTATTTGCGTTACCTATAGCGGGTGCCCTCCCTTAATTTTCTTGTAATTTAGAAGACACCGTATGCCGGATATTGAAATAAGCCAAGATGGGATTCTTAAACTGGTAAACAATCTTAAGGAAAACAAAGCTACAGGGTCGGACGGGCTATCTTGTCACGTCCCAAAGTAGTGCTCTATTATCTTGTCAAGTGTTCTGTGTTTTATTTGTAAGCTCACTGTCCTATGGCAGTCTGCTCAGCAAATGGAAAAGAAGACATGTTGTTCCAGCACACAGATGCGGGCCAAAAAATAGAGTAGACAACTACAGGCCAATTTCCCTACTCTGTGTGTGCTCAAAAATACTAGAACTTATAACTAAAGGCCCGTTCACACTCTTGCGACCGAGTTCGACCTAGAGAGACCAGACCGGTTTTTAATCCTTTTGCGACTTCTTAGGACCGGATGCGCTGCCAGCGGAGCTGGTCCTAAGAGATCGCAAGAGGCTTAAAAACCGGTTTGGTCTCTCTCGGTCGAACTCGGTCGCAAGAGTGTGAACGGGCCTTTACAGTAACCTCGTCAGACATGTTAATGAACTTCCTCAATCCTAATCAGAATGGATTCAAAAGTAGTTTTTCCTGCGATACTCAGCTAAATAAATTTTGCCATGATATAGCTTATTCTTTTGGTAAAGAAGCGCAGGTGGACTGCATCTTTTAGATTTCCAAAAAGCATTTGACATGGTCCACCACAGATTATTACTGCCAAAAGTAGTCTCTCAACCTTCCTGATTGACCTTTTATCTGGATTACAGACTATTTAAGAAATAGAAATTAGGCAGTTCTGGTCAACGGAAAAACATCAAGTTACGTGGAAGTAACGTCGTGTGTCCCCCAAGGGTCTGTGTAGGGACTCTTTTGTTCTTAATATTTATAAGTGATATTTCTGTTCGAATCGGATCAAGCATTCACCTCTACGCAGATGACTGTGTCATATATTGCCGCGCGCGAAGCTTGCAAAGTAGGCAGCGAGCGCGTGGCCTAACGGTTATAGCGCCTGCCTCCCACGCGAAAAGCCAGGGTTCGATTCCTGGCCGCGGGGACGCCTTTTTGGTGACATCTAATGTAATGTTCTGGTAAATTCGAGAACTCTGTTGCATGTTCGAGGTTAGAATATTCTATGCGCGAACCTTCTACGCCGATTGTTCGAGAAGCCCACGCGTGTACAAAAGGGGCTCCGCGTGGCGAGCCGCAGTCAGTTTCGCCCCAGCGTTCGATTCTGCTCTTTCGCCGATTTCGACGCCCGCGACGCTCTGCTGTTATCTACTGTTTCCTTTTTATTTTGTTGGGCACAAGTTCGCCCCCATTAAACGTTTCAGTTTTCCAGTTATTCTTTTGTTTCCTCGCCTGTCCATTCGTGACATTTTGGTGGAGGTGCGGGGTACCGCATGCCCCTGCCGCGTACCCCTCCAAGGGCCCGCAGTGCAAGTCCGACGCCAAGCCCACGAAGAACCAACGAAAGCACCACCGAGATCCGGCTCAGTCGTCGCACCCAAGGCCTACACCCGGAATTCGGACTTCTGCCGCCCAAGACTAAGCAGCTACCGAAGCCGACGATGAACTCCACGGCCCAGTCGACGGAAAACCCCCAAGCAGCACCGTCCTACATCTTCCTGCCTGTGGTTCCCCGTGTGCCGACGCCATTCCACGGTGAAATCTACGAGGATATAGAAGACTGGCTGCAGCACTACGAACGTGTGGCCCGCTACAACGCGTGGACGGCAGAACAGCGCCTCCAAAACATTTACTTCGCACTGGAGGGAACGGCAAGACAATGGTTTGAGAACCACGAGGCTGCCCTTACGACGTGGGAGACATGCGTGGAGGAACTAAAGCGCACCTTCAGAAACCAACACCGACGTCAACGAGCCGAGGACATCCTTCAAAGAAGATGCCAAGGTCTGAACGAGAGCGTGACAAGCTTCACTGAAGATGTCCTGCGCCTGTGCGCCCGTGCTGACCCTGGAGCCGCCGAAGACAAGAAGCTACGCGTCCTCATGAGAGGCGTGAAAAGCGAGATTTTTGGCGGTCTCGTTCGCAACCCACCGGCGACCGTGGATGAATTTGTTGCTGAGGCAACTAACATTGAACGAGCGCTGTCGGCCAGGGCGGGTCATTATCAGAGACTCGCCGGCGTAGCTGCCACCTCATCCCTTCCATCTTCCCTCCCTGACCTCGGCGAAGTTGGCATCGAGAACCTTCGGGAGGTCATTCGGGATGTGGTTCGAGAAGAACTGAAGCGGTTGCTCCCTTCTCCAGAACGACCTGCCGCTGTTTCAATCGCCGAGGCTGTTCGCGAGGAGGTACACCGGGCCCTCTTGCCAGAGGTCTCCGTCGCAGTAGCCCCCGAACAGCCGGTCCTGACCTACGCCGCCGCCGCCAAGAGAGAACCTCCCGTCGCAGGACACTACCAGCCAGCTTCCAGACGTGAGGCACCGGCGCCGAAGTATGCTCCACGCCCAGAGCAGCGGGGTGCGAGGAAGACCGACGTTTGGAGGACGGCCGACCTACGCCCGCTGTGTTACCACTGCGGGGAAGCTGACCATGTGTACCGCCGATGCCCATACCGACGACTCGGGCTGCGCGGGTTTCACCCGAACGACCCGCGCCCCCGTCATGGTGAACGTCCCAGCGAGATCGACGAGTACCTGCGACGACCCCAGTCCCCCGAGCCTGCGTCCCGCCGAGAGTTCCGGTCGCCGTCGCCGCGACGTCCAGCTTCGCCGATGCACCGACCCCGACGTGAAAGCCTGTCGCCCATCACTCCTCGCCGGGGAAACTAGGCGCGGCAACCCCTGGAGGTGGAGTTGCCGAAGACGACCGACGTAAAGAGCCTCCAAGAACGACGGAGCGCTCCCACTCTCCCGACGCTACACATCACAACGACGCTCTTGCATCGGTGTCCAACAACCTAAACGTTATTATCGACGGCCACGACGCATCGGCACTCGTGGACACCGGAGCAGACTACTCAGTCATGAGTGGGAGGCTCTCTCGCCGCCTGCGAAAAGTTACGACGCCCTGGGGAGGACTACAAATTCGAACCGCCGGAGGACACCTCATCACGCCTGTCGGAAGTTGCACTGCTCGCGTCGAAATTCACGGCGAAACGTGCCCTGTGAAATTCGTCGTTCTACAAGACTGCTCTAGAGATGTCATTCTCGGCATGGACTTTCTGTGTGAATACGGCGCCGTCATCGACCTGGGTGAGAACAGATTGACGCTACGGAAGCCTGTTCCGCCTTCAGAGAAACCCCAAACAGCGTCAGCCGCCGTCCGAGTCGCCGCCGACCACGTGAACCTGCCGCCGCGATCAAGTGTTTTCGTACCCGTCGTGACCAATACAGCTACCTGCGGCGAAGTTGTCCTGGAAGGCAACCTTCAATTGCTCCTGGGGAGAGGAATCGGCGTTGCAAGAGGAGTGGCCGAACTTCAGGATGGACGCACCGTGGTGCTCGTGACGAACTTCCGACAAGAAACACAACACCTCACGAGAGGTGCCGCTGTGGGCCACGTCGAGGAACTTCAAAACTCCGCCGAAATCGCCGCGATCGCTGACGAATCATCGCCACCTCAGCAAGACATTGCACCGCCAGCGCAGCTCGACATCGACCCGAAGCTTCCAGGCCCGAAACGACGACAGCTGACTGACCTCCTCGCCGAATACAGCGACTGCTTCGCGAAGTCATCGAAGGTGCGCCAAACCGCCGTTGCGAAGCATCGCATCGTTACCGAGGACGACGCGCTCCCTGTGCACCGATCGCCGTACAGAGTCTCCGTAAAAGAAAGGGAGGTCATTCAAGAGCAAGTGCAAGAAATGCTGAACGACGACATCATCCAGCCTTCAAGCAGTCCGTGGGCCTCTCCAGTCGTGCTTGTCAAGAAGAAGGACGGAACGCTTAGGTTCTGCGTGGACTACCGGCAGCTGAACGCGGTGACGAAGAAAGACGTCTATCCACTCCCCCGCATTGACGACACGTTAGACCGGCTGCGCCACTCTCGATACTTTTCATCGATGGACCTGAAGAGCGGCTACTGGCAGATCGAAGTCGATGAGCGGGACCGAGAGAAGACAGCTTTCGTCACGCCGGATGGACTGTACGAGTTCAAGGTGATGCCCTTCGGCCTATGCACGGCGCCAGCCACTTTCCAGCGTGTCATGGACACTGTACTGGCAGGACTGAAGTGGCAGAGCTGTCTCGTCTACCTTGACGACGTCGTAGTGTTTTCAAGTGACTTCGACGAGCACTTGCGACGTCTCCGAGCTGTTCTCCAAGCCATAAAGACCGCCGGACTCACCCTCAAGCCGTCAAAGTGCCGGTTCGCCTATGATGAACTGAAATTCCTAGGTCACGTGGTTAGTAACGAAGGCGTTCGTCCAGACCCCGAGAAGACTCACGCCGTCGCGGCATTTCCGGCGCCCACAGACAAGAAGGCAGTACGAAGATTCCTTGGTCTTTGTGCCTACTATCGACGCTTCGTTCGGGATTTCGCAAGGATTTCCGCACCGCTCACTAAACTCACGAAGGACGCCGAGAAGTTCGAATGGGCCGAGGAGCAGCAGCACGCATTCGACGAGCTGAAGCAACGACTCCAGACTCCTCCTGTTCTTGGACACTTCGATCAAAACGCGGAAACCGAGATTCATACGGACGCAAGTAACGAAGGACTTGGCGCGGTACTGGTTCAAGTGCAAGAAGGCACCGAGCGAGTCATCGCCTACGCAAGTCGAACACTGTCCAAAGCGGAGAGAAATTACTCCACGACTGAAAAGGAATGTCTTGCGGTCGTCTGGGCAATCACGAAGTTTCGCCCGTACTTGTACGGGAGCCCTTTCCGCGTTGTCACGGACCACCACTCGCTCTGCTGGCTTGCGAACTTAAAGGACCCGTCAGGACGTCTCGCTCGATGGAGTCTCCGACTGCAGGAGTTCAACATGACTGTAGTCTACAAGTCAGGCCGCAAGCACAGCGACGCCGATTGCCTGTCCAGAGCCCCTCTCGAGACATCTCCCGGTAGCAGCGACGACGATGACGACGAGTGTTTCCTAGGCGCAGTGAACACGGACGACATGGCGCGACGTCAAAGAGACGATCCTGAGTTGCGCGCGCTAATCGAGCACCTCGAAGGACGAGGGGGTACTGTACCCCGTGTCTTCTCGAGAGCCCTGCCGACTTTCGTCCTCCGACAAGGTGTACTTTACAAGGAGAACTTCGGAGACAACAGCACGCCGTGGCTGCTGGTAATCCCGACCGACCTCAGACCGGAGATCTTCCAAGCCTGCCACGACGACCCGACGTCCGGACACCTTGGTTACAGCCGTACGCTGGCCCGAATTCGTGAAAGGTATTATTGGCCCAAGCTGCCGAAGACCGTTCACTTCTATACACGGTCGTGCCACGAGTGCCAGCGACGCAAGAAACCGCCGACGAAGCCGGCAGGTCTCCTGCAGCCGATTGCTCCCCCGAGTGCACCATTCCAGCAGATCGGAATAGATCTGCTTGGTCCTTTCCCACCATCGACGCAAGGAAACAGATGGATTATCGTCGCCACAGACTATCTCACGCGTTACGCCGAAACGAAAGCACTTCCTGCAGGGACTGCTGTGGAAGTCGCCAAGTTTTTTATCGAGTCCATCGTCCTCCGGCACGGCGCCCCCGAAGTTCTGATCTCAGACCGAGGATCATCGTTCATGGCCCAGCTGACGCAAGAAATCCTTCGTCTCAGCCACACCAGCCATCGGCGCACCACTGCGTACCACCCCCAGACCAACGGGCTGACGGAGAGACTTAACAAGACCATCGCCGACATGATCTCTATGTACGTCGACGTGGAGCACAAGACATGGGACGAGGTGTTGCCGTACGTCACATTTGCCTACAACACGGCCGTGCAAGAGACCACCGGGGTGACACCCTTCCAACTGGTTCATGGTCGCAAAGTAACGACAATGCTGGACGCGATGTTACCCCACGAACCGGCTGTCGACGGAAGCGACGACGCCCAGGTGGTTGCCCAACGGGCAGAAGAAGTCCGTCAGCTCGCCAGACTCCGGATTCAAGCCCAACAACGAATCGACACTGGCCGCTACAACCTTCGCCGTCGGGACGTCCACTTCCAGCCCGGAGACAGGGTATGGGTCTGGACTCCCATTCGTCGCCGTGGTCTCAGCGAGAAACTCCTGAAACGGTATTTCGGACCCTACAAAGTGCTTCGTCGACTCGGGGATCTGAACTACGAGGTGATGCCCGACGGAACACGGACTTCATCACGCCGCCCTCCACGACCAGAAGTCGTCCACGTCGTGCGCATGAAGCCGTACTACGCTCGATAGGACTGTGGACCTTATGTGTTCCAGATGACTATTTTACCGTTATTTTTGTTTGTTTGTTTGTTTCCTTTATTTTGTTTTGTGCTGCATCGGGGCGATGCACTTTTTAAAGGGGGAGTAATGCCGCGCGCGAAGCTTGCAAAGTAGGCAGCGAGCGCGTGGCCTAACGGTTATAGCGCCTGCCTCCCACGCGAAAAGCCAGGGTTCGATTCCTGGCCGCGGGGACGCCTTTTTGGTGACATCTAATGTAATGTTCTGGTAAATTCGAGAACTCTGTTGCATGTTCGAGGTTAGAATGTTCTATGCGCGAACCTTCTACGCCGATTGTTCGAGAAGCCCACGCGTGTACAAAGGGGCTCCGCGTGGCGAGCCGCAGTCAGTTTCGCCCCAGCGTTCGATTCTGCTCTTTCGCCGATTTCGACGCCCGCGACGCTCTGCTGTTATCTACTGTTTCCTTTTTATTTTTTGGGGCACAAGTTCGCCCCCATTAAACGTTTCAGTTTTCCAGTTATTCTTTTGTTTCCTCGCCTGTCCATTCGTGACAATATAATAGTATAAGGACTGAAGCGGACTGCCTGGCTTTGCAAGAGGACATTGATAGAATTTCACGGTGGTGCGAGAAGTGGAGAATGAAGCTTAGCATTTATGAAGGCTACAATATGACGTTTACAAGGAAGCGCAGCCAGTATTTTTTCCGTACTCGATCGGCGGTGTCAAACTGAAGAAGGATGAAGTGTTAAAGTGTCTAGGTGTTCAATTTGCTTATAATCTTTCATGGTGTGTCCACATTGACTTCATCGCAGCTAAAGCCAACCGCTTGTTAAACTTTTTCAAACGAAATTTCAGGAATTGTCCTCAAACTTCAAAAGCCACTTTGTTTAAGACTGGCGTTAGGCCAATACTGGAGTACGTCTGTGTTTTGTCGGACCCAAAGAAGAGCTATATGAAAAAGAAAAAAAAATAGAGCAAGTACAGTGCAGGGCAGCGAGATTTGTCACAATAAATTACAATCATAGAGGAAGTGCTACCGCTCTTAGAAAAACAATGAGACTGAGAGCCACTTTTCTCCAGAAGAGGACGTCTTCGCTCGAAATTTGTTCATGCAATTTACCACGGTCAAACCGGGATTAATAAAGCAAAGTTTATTCAACCACCCAACTTTGTATCTAGGAGATTAGACCACTCAGAAAAAATTAGGGAATCGACACCCTGAACCAATGTTCTGATATATTATTTTTTTTAAATACTATTAAAGAGTGGAATACAGTCATATCTCGTTAATATGGATACCCCACTATATGGACAAAACTTTCGGGGACCAACTGGGAAAATACATGCATTTCTGTCTCGTTATAATGGACAACTCGCATTATGGACGATTTTTTACGGGAACGGAGGTGTGCATATTAACGAGACATCACGGTACCTACCAAATGACACCGTTTCTATCTTATCAAACTCGCTTTTCTTTGACAGAATGTCGCGTGACAGCTGGGCAGACTGTCATGACGAGGAAAATGTTTTGATACTTGCGATGACAATTCGTGTGATTACTGGGCGGGATGCTGCTGTGTGTTTAGCTGTTTGTTCTACTGCTCCTACTTCGATTATTCTATTACTTTTTTGACGTGGTTGATAAAATTACAGTGTGTTTTTTTACTCATGCATCACACGGCATGCGAGAATTATTGTTGTTGTTGATAGTGCATATCTTCCTCAGCTGATGTTATTATCTGTCAGGTACCTGGAATGCGAGCAACATATGGGGCTTTAATCATATTCCGGGCTCGCTTTTGTTTTTGAGTGTGTTTTCTTGTGTGCTTGCGTTTCCTTCATTCTTTTTATTTTTTTTTTGTACATCTGTACGGGTGTATTCCTACCTTCACGACTGACTATGTACCCCCCCCCCCCCCCACACACACACACACACACTTCAATAATGCCTTCGGGAGCTATGGGGTAACCCGAAATAAATAAAATAAATATAAGCTACCTACTGGATAATGAGTACATTCAGTGGCCTTGAACATGCTGAAAATCTTATTTCTGAAAAAAAAAGAGAGAAAGAAACAAGGCCGTTTCCATTTACCATTGCGATGTCAGGGATGACACGTACAGATGGCAACACGAAATCTAGAGTCACTAAGAAACACATAGCGTGGACTATTATGGTCAAGCTTCATGTTTCGGGATTCGTTCTTCGGAGTTCTTGTCGGCGAATGCGGCAGTTTGATTGGCTGAGCAGCGATAATGAAATGCCCGGGACTCGCCAGGCTCTGCCTTTCTTAGTCTGTCAGGGACTATTGTGCAAAATACAGCACGTAATAAAAAAAAGTGTTATTGAGGCGGCAGGAATCAATTATCGCCTCCCGAATCCGCGTATTCACTCCGTGAATCGCAGCAATCAATTGCCGTATACCATTCTTGCGAACGGGCACACCCACACTCGTAGTAATCTCGACGGCAGAGTCGCCCGGCATTGAGAATCACGCGCGTGTACGTGACAGTCGCCTATATTACCGGCATCCTTTTGTGGCCCACTCCCAGTCTGCAGGGGGCGTCTATTTATAAGTGCGGCATGGGGGGCGCTTGGTAAGCTGAATATTTAGGCTAACTACGCCCTTCAACGTGGGGTGGCGACGCGCGAGCGAGCGTGCGCGCTTCTCCGCGCCCGCGTGATGCCGCGCTGTCATAAGTGGGTCGCAGTCGACTGCAGCCTACCCCTGCCGTCTTGCATGCAACCCCCGCGTACAATGCAGCCCCGCACGAGAACCTGTCCAGTCGCTGTCAACAACACGGCGGTGTACGGCACGAGACTGTCTTACGATCTGACTTACGATCTTGATGGCCTCCGCCGCGAGCTGCGTGCGCCGAACGACACATCGATGATATGGGTTGGCGGTAGATGCCGGCGCTTGCATCGGTGCGTGGAAAACGCTGGGTCTCGATTCCTCGTAAGCCGAACGTAAAACAAAAAAAGGAGAGAAGTTCGGATGGGCGGGATCACGATAGCGTTGCTCAAATTTGCGAAAGAATTGTTTTACGATCGCGTGATTACTCTGCCGACTTTCGTAACGCCTGTCCCCTTTAAAACGAGCACTAAACCTCCTAACGGTCCTATGGCGGTCGTTTCAGGATGTCGTGGTAAACGTTTAGAAGTGCCGATAAAGTTTTCCATTTTATTCTCTCTGTAACTGTCAGTTGGCGCACGCTCTTATGGTCGCTTCGAGGCAAACATACCTTAACTGCGGGGGTGAGTATAAATGAGCGCATCCATTCAAGTTCCAAGTGTTCCGCTCGTCCCCAGTCGTCTTGTGGGTGTTGTTTTCTTTCCCCTTCTTCACGGAACATAGATCACAGATTGTTCCACTCGTAAATTCCAGTTTTATATAATCATTGAAAAAAAGAGGATTCAGTGCATACATCGGACAGCTGTCCGAGCTTACTGATGCGTTTTAGACGTCATTTGCGTTCCAATGCATGCATGGGCACATAAACATGGAGTTATGGTGACGTCAGAACGCCTAGCTGTGATTGGTTCTGAATAAAGGATAGTGGGTAGACCTCAAGGCAGCTTGCTTTGAGCCAATCAGAGCTCGGCGTCGTTCTGACGTCACCACCACTCCTGCGCAAGAAGCAGACGACTTGCTCTCCGCATAGGTCTTCTCCTGTCTTCTCCAGTTGGCCACTTAGTTTTGGTTTCAGTTTCAGATTTTGTCATGATCATCGTGTCGTGAAAGAACACGCTGCTTGTGTTTTCATTGCTGCGACTTTTTACTAATGCACAATACTGTAGGTGTTGCCGAGAGATACCGAAAGAGACACTTGGCACTGTTTTTCTGGTTCCCAGGTGCCGGTGATAGGCAAATGTACAACGATGGATTGGAACGTCCCTGCTGGTGCCCCTGTCGTGCGAGCATGTTCGCATGCGCGTGAAGAAAAGTTGTGCAGGCTTGGAAGTTAACGTGCTTGACTGCTGGAGTACAGACAGCGGCTGTCTGATCAAAACCGAAACCATGCCACTCCACTCTGTGGCCAACTGGATCCCATCATTCAACGCGCGCAGTATTGCATGGAGGGAATTTTGAAAGTGGTCTAATGCGCCCACACTTTACACTAAGAACCAAAATGGCGGCGCCCATAGGGTAATAGAATGAAGTATCCATAATCTAAGTGTTTGGTGGCTCGATTTTCAGCGACCCTGTAGGAGCACAAGCTTACCGTGTCCGGCTCCAGTTTGGCCCCGAGCCTGCAGAGCTCGACCACGGTCTCCGTCTGTCCAGCCACGGCGGCCCGGTAGAGCCTGTCGGCCAGCGAGAGTCCCTGGTCCTGGGACACCGCCATGGCCGCCGCTGGAGCCACCGCTGAGCCTCCGCTACTCTTCTCTCCTGGACATCAGGCTCTCTGGAGGTGTCCGTAGCCACAGCGTGTGTCTCCTGAACTCGAGGAAGGTGCCGCCTCGCAGGACGTAGCTGCGGACGGAGTGGCATGGCTGTCCCGTCTCCGCATGACCTGAGCCTGCAGAAATGAGGAGAAAGCGTAATTATGTTTAGTAGTTCGCGTAGCTACGGTA
This sequence comes from Ixodes ricinus, assembly GCA_037355805.1. Taxonomy (NCBI): domain Eukaryota; kingdom Metazoa; phylum Arthropoda; class Arachnida; order Ixodida; family Ixodidae; genus Ixodes; species Ixodes ricinus. The sequence continues at coordinate 115,992 of JAZHYW010006703.1, forward strand.
CGTGCTTCCATTGTACTACAGTACCAAAGAGTCACGGGTGTGGTACAGAGCGCGACACTGTTAGTGTGAACAAGCGATCGCCGGTTTTTGCAGTTTTTCTCTTTAAAACGAAGGGATGTCATCCAAGTTATTATTGCTACGGAAAGAGCTCATTTAGTTCTATAATGTAAGCGATAAAATTTCGTGCTCACTATTACTACTTAGAAGTAAAATGTGAAAATGCGCCAATGTCGTGTTCGCGCTAACAGTGTCGCGATGTGTACATGCTGGTGTATACATCTCAGTGCGAATTGGTAGATTCCGCTTTTTCTTAGCTGCTGTTCTACTTGCTTGTCTAGTTTGACAGTTTCAAAACTAAGAACAACTACAACTGAGAGAACACAAGGTCTCAGAAACAGCTAACCAATTGAAATTGTTAACTAATTCGCTAGTTTAATCACCCTTTTAACAACACAGAGCGTGACAGTGGATCTCTCTGCCCTCACTTGGACAGGTAAAAGTTGTTCTGAAGCTGGTCTGGTCTATATTGCCTCTGTAGCTTCGGGGGACGGGCGTTATTTTGTACGATAGATAGCTTGAGTCACACCAATTAGGGTGTTGAGAGAAAAAAGGTTATTATACGGAACTTCATGTTTTTGTTGCTGGGGTGGTTAGCAAGCATCAGTTCATTCAAGGGTGTTGAAGCATACCTGCGCAACAACCTATATTTTGTAGAGGAGTCTGAGTGGAACAATTTATAGTCGCCTTTGAAAGAAAGTGTATCTACATGGGTAGAGGAGTCTTAGCGGAACAATTTACAGTCATCCCGGAAAGAAACTGTATCTGGAACGATCTAAATCAAACACGGTTACCTCAATTTGGTTTCTTTGTACTTTGAATTCGGTTTTGTGGCACAAAAAATGGAAAAAAAACGTGGACTTATTTTATTGTATAAACTCTTTGGCAGTATCTAATACGGTTGCAAGATCGCGCTCGTGGCTAGCGCCTCGGTTATACCAACACTTCGTAAAGTATTTAGAAACCCATTCAAATATGGAACTTGCGATGAATCTACAGTAAAGTCACGTATTAATGCCTGTCGATGCTGCGGCACACCATTGAACACCCAATGAGTGTACAGTCACCATATACTGTAACTGTAAGGTGATTATCGTCGTCATGCGCATTCACCAGATTGTTTAGAACTCACGTGTCCAGCAGTCACGTGAGTTAGATCAGGCTGACAATGTGAAGAGTGGGCCCCATGTATGTCACCATTAAAGTGCCTATACAATTTGTAAACGCTGTGACGTGAACGCTGTCCTGTTTTACTCTGAAACTAATATACGATGTTGCCAATCCAGCAACAAAGCTAACATCGTAAAAAAAAGTCACGCCTTTTTTATTTATTTATTTATTTACATACCTCTAAAGGCTCCAAAAGAGCATTACATAGAGGAGGGTATCATATAAACTTTTACATAATCATACAAGACTTCACAAGTAAAAATTAAAAAAAATAGAAAACATCGCGTTAGGCTAAACTGAACCATTAAGGGAAGACATTGCATAACAAAAAGCCACACACGCACTCACATCACTGGAGGCAGTCGACGTGCTAGAAACAACAATAAAGCAATAGACTGCCAGCGAGCGAGTAAAACATGCAGGGAAGTTCTGATTCATCCACATGAGCCAGAAAATAATGCCCGTACCGATTAAATCGCAGAGTCGGAGGGTTAGTCATGAACCTTATAATTATGGTTCTTGGAGCGCGTGTCAGATACGTGTGTTTACCACGTCCAGAAAGTGGTCCCTCAGTTTCCGCGTGATGACGTCATAAAAGTGCCACGCTGTCGCCGGTCGCGATCCTGGCGGTGTTACAGCAGCGGCGGTAAATGTGTCAGACGCCTGTTCTGCCGTAGCTCACTCTCCAGCTTGACAGCCCACGGAAGCCTCGGCAGTCAAGAGCCGGGGCGTCGTAAAGGCAGCGACACTCGCGTTTGCTCGTGCTTCTTGCCGGAACTTCTACGACCAACCACCAGGATCACGACATCCGACAACATGACACTCCGGCTTTTCTGACGTCATAGTAAATGGGCGTAGTAGGTCGCTAAACACACTGCGGATACACGTCCCAAGCATCGTTCTGTTATCCAAGCGACAAAGAAACAAAATGGAGCTCGGCAATAATCGGAGCTTGTCTCGCATCCCGCATCACGGGACCTCTCAGTGCTTTAAAACGGCCGAAGGACTCTACGCAGCACATACCACATAAATACTGTGTATACGAAAAGTGGAAGTGATGACCAGGTCTGACAACCTTGGCACGAGCTGTCCGGGCCGATCCAAGTTAATACGAGCCCCTTTTTCGCTGGATATGCACGTGATCGACGTCCCTTTCATTCTTGTATGGCCAAGACGACCGAGTTATTAAACTACGTATGCGACTACGCAATATTAAATCATTAACTGTCACTAAAACCGGCAAAGAACATGCAGCGCGTCATTAGGTATCATGCATATAATGTGGTCCGGAAACAATGAAAATCTTCTAGTGGTGTTAAATTGCCGTATACATGTATTCTCGCTAGAATCGTGTCTCTTTTGCTGGTCATACTTTTGCTTTAGTCCTGGCAAAGCCTGGCAGGAGGATTGGGGGAGAAAGGAGGGGGAGGGGGAGCAGTCGAGGGGCAGAGAAACCAGCGAGCGGCAGCAGGTGAGCACGCAGTCAGTCAGGGAGTCTTGGCGGAAGCACTCCCTACGTGCTGTTGCAATCGGGGAAGCCATCTTGTCTGTGGCGAGGGCACCGGATGCACGCGTCCGTCTTTCTTGGCCAACAGAAGCCCGAGACCGGAGCAACGCACAGACACACACACACACACGCAGGAGCCCGGTTGCACCTGCCGCGTTCCGCTGCGGCATCCAACTTGGTCGAGGCTATTAGGATGCCGCCGCGCGATCGCTGCATGCAGCAGCCGAGTCCTATCGCGCATGCATGACGCCGCAGCAGCCATGCAGACGAACGCACCGACTTGTATTTCTTCTTCTCTTCTCCTCGCTGAGATACTCGAAGCGTGTCAATTGGGTCTCGATGAACTGAGTCGACAAAGCGTGGCGGAAGAGGATGTATAGTCGCGAGTCATTAGGGCCGCCTTAGATAACGTTCGTTAGCCCGTGCTCGCGAGCCTCACGGCTGTCAACCACCGCGTTGTCATTTACCTAATGGCTGTCCTCATTGGCCAGTTCAACGGGATCGCGTGTTGGGGGATTGGGGTGATTCTTAGTTAACAGTGTAAGGACACCCGCAGTTATGTCACAAGGTGTTGTGTACGATATGGGTAAATCATCACACCTCGAGCACGGTTGCAAAATGCACTCAACAGGTTTTTAATTTCTTCCTGCTCGCCGCATATATGGAGAGTTCAGAGAGTATACCCCAACATCGCCGCCTTGCCTGGTTGTCGCTTCTAACATTCATATTCTTACGAGAGCTTTCTTCTACTTTTTTCGTACTTTTTAGCCTCTTTTTGTCGAACCAGCCAGCATATACAATTATACTCGCATTGTGAGGAGAGAGAAGAGGGAGAGGAGTAGGACATACTATTTCGTAACCAAAGCATAGACCATGGACACAAAAGCGTGCGAAATACACAACCTACATCTTCGTCGCATTGCATTTTCTCTACTTTGTTGCGAGGTAAATAAAATATTACGATGGAATAGTACGATATATGACGCTCCTCTGAGGGTACGTTGTCTATGTTACCAGCTGCCCGTAAATATTCTAACGCGGATATATATACGAGGCTATAAAATAACATAGGTTTCGTTTTTTATTATTATTATTTGTCTCTGTTACGGCAGCGGTGTACACCAATTTCCTAAAACTTACAAAGAACGAGCGTTGCTCCTAGAATAGCAACTAATCAAAACATTACTTTATGTTCCCATACAATTAATGACAAATGGCGCCCATACTCCGTAAACTGCACCCTGCACCAAGCCAGCTTCGAAATAGGGAATTGTTTAGTGGTCATCTAATTATCAATGAATGTGCTGGGGTCGTGTGTTTAGTTTTATGAATGACCGATCTATTTTATGGACCAAGATTTCCCTTATTTTTGGTTTCTTACAAGCCCCCCCCCCCCCTCCCTGCTCCGGTCAAGATTCATCTAGCATCAAAATACCTCTCCCTACCGACCTTTCTCACATAGATATCATGAAGACAATAATAAACTATAAATATAAAACCAATTCCTTTCTTTCCCCGTTAGTAGCTTTTGATTTATTGAGCGAAGACGCAGAAAGATTTTAATGATTAGCGTGCGTATACCTACGAGGCACGAAAATTACCAGGCACAAAATGTCCATCCTCAGCAAGGTTTTATGTTGTTTTTTCTTCTCTACCCCTGCCGCGAAGTTCAGCGACGCTACTTTCCTGGCGAAGAAAACGTTGAACGCATTCAAACAGATTGCCGCCACCCGGTATAATTACAACGTTGCTCATCGCAAGGGAGACGCCGTAATACACAAACTGTCGGAACACTGCAGGAACAGCAGCTGCATCAGAAGCAACATCAGTTGGGCTTATAACCGTCGTAGCAGCTTCTTTTTCTTTTTCTTTTATTTTCTATTTAAGTCCCTTTCGCAAAGTGATTACGAGGGGACAAGCCTTCGCGAGAGATTATGTGCTCTTTATGAGACGCATTTTATAGCCTCCCAAAGGGGCCCTGAAGCGCGTACGGTGTTACCTTTACGCCGCACTAAACACAGCACATTCTCCCCATGAAGCCTTCCTTATAAAGGAGGGGAGAGAGCGGAAATTTCTAGCCCCGAGCGATGTTTGTTAGCTTGGTTGGGTGTGTAATTCCTCTCGCTGTAGTACGACCTTGCTGACATCTCGTAAATTTCGCGCCGAGCCTCGGCCAATATCTATAAGTTTTTGTTTTTGTTTTCCTAGTTGCCAGTGAGGTGTTCTTGAACCCCGGCACGTTAAACCGCTCTGTTGCTGTGGGCAGGAGAAAATCGGCGCTGGGCGTCGTGACCTGTCAGAAAGTGATGCCCTTAACGGAGCCTCGAGTGTGAATAATTTTTAAAAGGCTGTTTATACTCCAACGTCAACGAACGCAACGCAAGCCGGCGCACAACGACGTTCGTCGGCCGCTATACACGGCGCCGCGCCGCGTTGAGGAGCGCCCGAACGACCGTGTTTACAGTCCAAGCGCGGTCCAGCGCGCTGAGAACCGCATGCGGTTCTCCATGACAACTGCGTCGTCTCGCGCAGCGTATTTTCACTTCCTGGTCGGTACCAATTGTGTGATCGGTCAGTGTGATCTGTCCGTGTAGTGTAGTCAATTCTTCAAAGCAGCGATTTGGGACAGTGGCGACAGTTGTTCGAAAACAAGCGAATGATGGGAATAACCACTGAAAATCAGAATTTGTTTTCTCCTAAAATTCATGCAAAATGTTGTTGGAAAAACAAAAGGAAAAAAGGTTCGCCGGAGTCGTGTCTATAGGGGACTCTCGTGAATCCTCCGGGGGATATCTGCGATGGGTACGATGCACTCGATATTGAGGAGCGACTTCTTTCTAACAGATGGCCAGTGTATACTATTACCATAGCTAGCCTTGCACGTTAACTCAAGAAACTGACACCGAAGGGAGCGAGCAGTGCCTGAATTACGCAATGTTACGCGTTCGAAATTTTAGCGCACTTTACGGAGCCCAGACAAACTGTCCGGGCTTCAGTATCATTTTCATCGCTACCCCTATACTATCGTTTGCGGGTTGAAATACCCCAGTTGAAAATTACTCCCCTGCATTCATTCTCATCAAAACTGCATTAACCCAAGCCCGTGAAATTTTTCCACAGCCAGTGAGAAAAACCTCACGTCAGGCAAGCACCACCACCCATGGGCGTACCAACCGGGGGGCAAGAGGGGCGCTTGGCCCCCCCCCCCCCAGTTCTCAGAGTGGGGGGCAAGACATGTGTTTTGCCCCCCCCCCCCCCTGAAACAGCCTCCAATGGGCAGGGTAAACACTGGCCGGCGGTGCCCAAGGGACACCGAAGGCACCGCCCCGGCCTTGGGGGGGGATTCTGGTTTGCCCCCCCTCCCACCATTCAAAAACAAGTTGGTACGCCACTGCCACCACTACCACCACTGGCCGGCTAGATAGTTCAGGAATGTTTCACTGTGTTCGCCGTTCCCGTACATTATGCCTGAGCATCCTGAAAACAATGTGTTCGTGGGTATGGCCAAATGTCGAGGTAAAAGTCCTTGCATACGCAGACGATGTTGGAGTTTTTTTGCGTTGACAAGAAGAGTGTCGAGAAAGCGCTTGATCACACAGCGCAGGGGCTTCAGTAAATCCATCCAAATGCAACGGCTTCTGCGCGGTTCGTGGGTCACAAAACCACGTTTTTTTGCGGGGATAGCGTGGAATCAGGGCTCGTTGAGCCTATGAAGCTTCTCGGTGTAGCGCGTCTTGGGAGCGGTCCACGTCCACGCACACACTCGCCCAGTCGAGCGCAGGAACGTTCACATATGCACATCAACATAATAACACGAGAAAGGTACACGACACACGGCGAGAACGGAAGGTTCAGATCGAAGGATTGATCATCCCGCAAACAGCCGACTGGCCCTGACATTCCGATTCCCAAGAAGGGCGCTTGCTCGAGAACTTTTGAGGTCCACCGTCAAAGACCTTTCCATCCTCGGTCCCATGAGCGCTGCCATCTTGGAATCACGTGACGCGGCTGCCCATTAGGTTGCTTCAACTCGTTGCTCCGCTCTCCCCTCCGCGCATTGGCGGACTCTGTTGTATCCGTGTTTTTCGTCGAGTTTCACCTCCCTTTCTTGCCTTACTTTGCAAAGTATACCCCGATACTTATATCTACTACCTAATCGCATCACATCATTATGTGCACAACTTCTGCAGTTAGTTTTGTAACATGATTTGACTCTTTTTACCATCGTCGTATCGAATGCGTGTGAGGATGAGGCACGGGAATCAGCGCACTGAGCCACATTGGTTATGTGGATGACTGAGACAGCACTAGTGTTCGAAGGTCAATTACTTATGAAAACTTAGGCAATGGCTCTATTTTCCCGGGATCCAGTGACTTTAGGGACATTAAACCGCATTTTCTTGTTTGTTTTTGATCCGAGAAATCGAAAATGACGATTCGAAGGCCGTTCCTCGTGCGACTAAAGAACTGGTCGGAGCGAAGCGCCCGTGCCCAGACCGTGCTAGGCGAGGTTCAATTTTTTTGTTATGCTGTGTTGGCAAACACCGGGCTGTGGGGACAACAAGCTCGATTAAGTGCCCCCTATATTTCGATCTCCTGCCCAACATTTGAGCGCGGTTTTCCCAGCGGATGCTCAGAACACGCCCCCCCCCCCTCCCCCTACTTATCTTCTGGGAGAACCACAATCTTGGTGGCGTGCAAAGCAAGTGATGGCAGCGTTGTAGAAGCCCGTTGTAAGCTCTCACTGAGCAGCAACGGACTCGACGCTACTTTGTCTCATCCTAGGATAGACGAAAGGCCGAATTAAGCCACAGCCTACCAGGTCCCATCACGTTGGCACGCTAAACTATGACATGCTTAACGTTGATTAGAGGTGTACGAATAGCGCACCGAATCAAAGCGCGCTGCATCATTTTTATAGCTTCGACACTGCAAAGAGTCTGTACGTCGTGACTTTCTTTTGCAATGTAAAATTGACGAGTCGCTCCGTGCTAGTAGATTCGAACCACAGTCCGCCCATCCACATCAGTGATCCGAGACGCGGGCACCGATGTGTGCATCGAAGCGAAATACCACGCAATTTCTAAGTGGCTCGTGATTGGATCTGGCGGTCCGTAGCTTTTGCCTTTAGTCTATCGTAGCTTGAAACGAAGTATATGGCCGCCAGCGAATACCATTTATACCCCTCTAGTGCTGCTGCGATGCTTCTCTGCCTCGATTGCAGTTTCAACAACACTATTCGTGGTATCTTCCCATTCCCTTTAACCTTTACACTTAGCCGACCTTACTGGGGCCATGAAACGATTTTCCTACTTTCGCTAAATACTACTCAGAATCACTCCCTAACGTTAATAACCGAATAAACTTGCCTCCCTTTTTCTTTTCTAAGCAATGGCAGTCGGCAAACAAATTCGGAAAATATCAGCATTGTTCATCCCCTCAACTCGGAGCCACAACAAGTGCCCACGTGGCCTGGTGCCTATCCTATGCCGCCAACGTTAATCATAGCCAGGCGCTGGAGTTGGCAAGGTAGAAAATGCCTGCTGAGCTCCAGGCATTGTTGGAGTTCGGCTATTCTCATCACCGCAGTGGTTGGACACGAGCCACTGCCCGAATGTCCGCCGAGGCATTGTCTGTTACGAGCCGGAAGTCGAGTGCTCACGCGGGTCTCGTGTCCAATCCACATCCACGCTCGACTGCCGTCAGCCGGATGGTTTTGATCCCACAATTACGTCACCAAGCCTTGCAAAGGCAAGACTGAAAGCAATCGTTCCCTTTTATCCTCGCAATTTCACCGCGACCAAGAATCTTCTGGATGAGGGACGGTCCGAGCGAGTATACTTCGGCCAGACTAGGACCAGTGCGCCTCTGTGAAGTCAACATTCCGACTCAGTATCGTTTGCTGCTCAGACATCATAGACATCACTGCTCAGACATCATAGACATCACTGCTCAGACATCATAGAAAATACAGTCTGCAAACAGGAGTCACCGCAACATCCGTGGTTGCAATGCCGCGTGTCAAGTTTCTTCTTGAACTCATTGCCACGAGGCATTAAAAGCACAAATCTCTCGATGACGCTCGTTCGAATCTGTATGCAGACAGTATTTTGTATGATGTATAGACAATGGCAAGCATGGCGCCCCGACTGGTGCCCCATGCGTGCAAGCATCTGCAGCTTGCGCGCGAACATAGCTTTTGCAAGCTTGCAATTGCAAGGGCTTGTTCGCACAAGCAAAGACATGGTGGCGGCCAGTCGCCTTGCTCGCAATCGTCTATAAGTAGCGTGACCCCGGCTAAGGTGAATATTAGTACGCACAAAAAAAAATTACATTGTCTCATTTTAAAAAGATTTGAAATAATATCTATTAGCGTTCGCATAAGAAGTGATAGTATTTCACGTATTGAAATCTAACCCCTTCCCACCTCCCATTTTTTGAACGGCAGTATACCTTTTTTTTAAAGTTGGTTTCCATGCTGCAGAGGTATTGTGCCATTATCCTACGCCTCCCTCGGCGCCAGTGAACGCAGTGCTCACGGGGCGTCGTACGAGCAACTTTCCCAAATATTGTACTGCGTCAAACGGTTGTAATTGCTCGAAGTACTGTCGCGCCCGTTCGTATAAATTCTAGTTATTTGATAGGTTTTCAAGCATGTCATGTAGCTCATCGTTTACAGTCACATACGTGCGATCAGGCAGGTAGCCAGGGGGAGGCCCATGGGGCCCAGGCCCCCCCCCCCCCCCCGAAATCTTCCATTTTGCTGGGGCCTCCTTTCCCCCCTCCCCTCATACAGCATTTTGTCATGGGCGGCCCCCCCCCTTCCCCCCCCCCCACGAAACAAAATCCTGGCTACGTGCCTGCGTGCGATATGTACTATATATATAAAAAAATAATAGTATAATTTTAGGGTATATCCTGATTCCTTTAAATCTGTTTGATCTGGAAACGCAAAGCTATGTGTTAACAAATTCTGTTTCTTTTTGTTTCTTAGATTGCGGGTTAGGCTTTTACAGGATTTTTAACCGGTCGAAGAAATTCATGATCGCTGTAGAAATAGGTTAACAACAAATTTTGAGCGGTAAAAATACTCGTTTCTACGCATATACAAAATTATACTGTTCAACGACGATAGCCCTTCCTAAAACACACATATGAAAACAGAAATATTGCTCGAATTACGATTCAAAAATGGAAACGCGGTCGCCAAATGTTTTATTCGTCTTTTTAACTTTGAAAAAGCGCCAACACCGCAAACGACGACAAACGGTTATTTCCATTCTAATGACGGTCCTGAACCAGTTCTATCGCCAGGATCTACCATCTCACCAATTTTCTAGGTTACGGGCTGCCGGCATCAAATCAAACACGGTGAACGAAAATATCTCAATATCGCTGTCAATAAAAGAGAAAGAAAAAAGATCAAACTGCCGTCCCAAATAAAGTGGATCTGGTCACGCCAAAAGACGCCTTTTTCGACGCCGGAACACGCACGCGCGCTAAACCCTTCCAGCGGATCAGCCTCAAAATTAAGCCGATGGACTTCCGATTGCGTCTGACGCCCGCGAGCTCACCCACAAGAACAAGTTGTCTCACCTCTATACCAACGCGATCGCGCCCCAGAAAACAAGCGATTACACCTCGGCGCGGCCCATCGGCCCAATTCGGTAAACACAATCAGGCACGCGTAACATCGCCACTTCCAAATATAATAAGCGGCCTCGCGCGCCGCGCCAGCGACGATGGAAAACGATCGCACTCCCGCGTCGTCAAAAATTCCAATTTGGAGCGCCAAACTCCGGACCCGGCCGCTCCGGCGGCGGAGCATCTTCGCCGAGCGCCCGCTCCCTGATTGAGACCAAACAGGTATCCACGGCGCGCATCAACTGGGGCGCGTCCGCTCCTGCACTCGCTCCCTGTGCTCCGCTTCATCTCACCACGGACCGCGTCGGACGCTAAACGTACTATCGGAACCAACGAAATGCCGTGTGACTGTCACGTGGCTTTGAAGAAAGCGTAAGCAGCGACTCGCGGGGCGCGTTGTCACGTGATACCTACCCAGCGCTGGATAGGCTGGGCTCGCGAGTCGTAGCATTCACTGCAATCCATCGTATGTTGAAAAGCAACAACAACAAAAAACGTGTGTGTGCGTTTTATTAAAAAAGCAAAATTTGGCCTCGGGAGGCAAGCAGCAGCAGCCGCGCCGCGCTCCTGGTTTTTCGCCCTAATCAAAGCGGACCATCGGTCTGCAGGCGACCATGCACTTGCCTTCTCGTTGGGCCTATCTAGCCCTTACACAACCGCAATTATTGGCGCAATTATTCTTCGCTTCTTGACGGCGCGTCCTCCGGGGCCGATTCGTCCGTGTATCGCGACCCTCGCCGCCCGGTGTCGCTCCCCGCGGCGGGGGGAGGAGACGGACACGACGGCCCGGAAGAGAGGTGGCGCTAATTTCAGTTACACTACAATCTCTCCGCGCGAGCGCGCTCCGGGCGGATGAACCGATCATTGCGGAGCATCTGTACTTTGTTTTATTTCGGACCGCGGTGGATGCCACGAGTCATATCCCAGTCAATCCAGCGTATCGCGGGAGTACGCGCCGCTGCGCCCCTCCTGAAGGTCACGTGACGTTTAGGCGGCGTGTGATTGGCTGAAGATGACTCCGTAGCGTCCTGTGCGGTCCGCCGTAAAGGTGGAACGGAGTATGATATCCACGCGTGGCTGCAACGTGCGAGCGGCCGATAGTGGATGTCGATTACAGTGTGCAAGAAACGAATCCGGTGCGACCGAGGTAGTTCCAGCAGCCACCGTTACGCGTGGATGTCCCAATCGGCATTTCGAGGAAGTGGATTGGTAATGGCTTTCTCTTAGGGCAATGAGAGGTATCACCGATTGGAACGTGGAAAAAAAAAGCGAATCGCTGTGATTCTCCGTGGGAAAATGGTTCGTGTGTTCAACATAAACGAATGAATTTTTTTTACTTTTTTAGTTTATACGGCACATATAGTAGATCGCACTTGCGGGGCCATCAGTTACATTTGTTGTCATTTAGGTTTGCATTAACAAAATCGTTCCCACATTTTATAACTTCGTTATGTGGCAAAGAGGTCATCGTACAAGTACAGCCGGTATTGCCTTGCAACGTGCATACGAAAGGGGAAAATGTAATTTAACTCGATTCTTGGGAATCTAAAACTCTTACCTATATTTGGCTACGCCGCAGTGCACTGGAGCAATGCGCGTAGCGCCACTACGGGCAGTGTGACCTCCGTGCGTACTTTTAATGTAGGCTGATCTCGTAAATCAAATAAGGCATGACGAGTCACGACAATGCATTCATTTCAGGACGGCATGAGGTGGTGCAGGTACTTTGAGTGTAGAGGGAACGTGGTCACCTTCTTCGCATAGTTCGTGCAGTCAGGGCTTGTTCGTAAATAACTTCGTTCCTCATATTTTTTTCTTTTTGCGTGTTTGTGGATGTTAGTTGACTTTGATAGGTTGGAACTACAACTACAAGGAACCAGATTGGTAAGTGCTCCTCTAGGCAATTCTTCATGAATTGTAGCGCATGCCGAATAACGTATTCGCCTCATTTACTCTGATATTCGTATGTCACACACTTCATTCAGTTCTAATCGATAAGCGCAAGTAAATAGGATAAACGTCTGCCGATGGCAAAGTTCAGACATTGGTCTAATCGAAGGATGCGTGGTTGATCAATTGCTCCCAAAAGCTACCTCCCAAAGTGGCAGTTGCTTCGCTCGAACTCTGCGACTTTTGTTTATGTCTTAAATAGCAGCCCATTTAGGCTTCTCGATGCAGGTTATAATTATGTACGACGGCTGCATAAATCTGTGGTGAACCTGTTTCCATCTTGAATTATTCTGGCAAAATGTAAATTTAAGCTCCTATTAGATAATCCCACCATTGCCCGCATATCCCTACAGTTGACAGCAGTGACCTAGATAGACAGCTGCCCTATCGTTTCCTCTGACGACTTCAGAGTTTGTCATTTCACTTCAGACGGAAGAGCGTCAGATATGCGTTTGCTCGGTGGGAGCTCTTCACAAAACTCTGTCCGTGGAAGTCCGCAGCAGGCGATTACAGATCAAACGGCGGACGTATCAGTGAGCCATTCCGCCTTCCGCCTATAAATCATGATGGCCTTTATTCCTCTTCGTTCAAAAGCAGTTCTATAAACCTTTTCTCCACCGGGCAACGAAACACGCGACCTGCTGCGGCAGCCATCGTCTACCATCGCTAACCTCGCCGTCGTCTGGTGAAGTTACACGCATCCAGAATCGCAGAAAATGATATACGGGCGCGCATCGAGACAACGCACGCAGTGCAGCGTAATCAAAGAGGACTGCGCAATCGTGCAGCTCTCTCCACGCTCCGATTAGACGCGGGTGATCGCCGTCGCTCCGCTCAAGCGGCGGCCGAATTCGGAGCGCTTCACGGTCTCGAACGCGAGCCGCCGCGGCCGTGTGCGCTGCGTTGGGCCGGACAGAGAGATGCGCTCGGCGTGGAACAGGAAGAAGAGGGTCCCGCTGGGTGTGGCGGCGTGTACGGCGGTAAGGCACGGAAATTACGGGCCTCCTGCCACCGTTCCGTGCCGCCAGGAATGCGGCGGCGTGGAGGCTGCGGAGGGCTGCGAACGGTGCACACAGCCCGCGCCTCTTCTTGCACGAGAGTCTGCAGCATGCAGTCCCGCCTGTCGCCCTGGTTTTCGCGGGGAGGGTCCGTGCGCGGAGTTCGAAAGGCGAATCGCCGGGCAATACAGGGGTGGTCCGGTGGCGGAGGAGCGCGTTCGCGTATCGCGGTCAGCCTCGACACCACGGGGGTCGGAAAGCTCGCGTTAAAGACTGTGGCATATTATCGGTATAGTATCGGCGTCTGAGCTGCACGAGTAATGCACATTAAGCAGCAATCACATTTCTCATATCATACAAATGACACGTACGGTGCTCGCAGGAGACACGTTGACAGAGTTATTCGCTGACATGCCGGAAGCGTGATTGAAGCATGCTTGCTTCATAAATGCTTCGAGCATATGTCTACGGACTGTCTTTTGTATGATAAATTAGCAGTGTGAGCGCGGCTTTATAGGGACCTCAGGTCAAAGTCGTAACTGAACGGATCATTTCTCTTCAAAGAAAAAAAAAGCCTTCCTCTCTTAAGACCAGGGTCGAATTTAAGGGGTCAACAACAGCACCTAGTCCCCTCAAGGTCAACGTTTTTTAATGAAAAAAAACTTCATATACATTACCCCAAAGTTTAGTTTCTGGCAACATAGCAAGTATTGGGTCAACAAAATAGATCTGGGCAACGTTTCGGCCGTGACGTCATATCTCGGCAGATCCCCTCCCCAAGCTTGACCCATAAATCCGCCCCTTCTCAAGACAGACCGCATTTCCCTTCAGCGCTATTGGCGACGAGATGTTTCGGTGGTGCCCTCCTATGGTTCCTCTGTCTGACGTCATCACCGGGGTTATGAGTGGCGAGCGACACGTTCGATGGTGCGTAAAGAACGCGGCGGGAGGCTGGTCATCACGTTCCTAAATCAACGCCGTCAAAGTTGAGAGTCTTCATGCTGCTCTCATTTCGGCCGATGAGAGCAGAAAAGATCGCACTCAAGATTCCAGAGCGAGCGTTTGACCAAGCCTGGATGACCGATCACAGCCACGCTTTTCGTCGCACCCGTCGCCGACACTCTGTTTTATACGTAACATAAAACGTTTACACAAGTTCGCCGCCATCTTGAATTTCGTCACTTCCAGTGTGGGAGAAAAGGTTATTTTGCCGTCGCCACGCCAATAGACCATTTGCTATCTTACCCAAGCATCAAGGAGAATGCAGGGATTGGTGTTCCACGCGCCACACGCGCAAGCCTTCCCCGTATAAAAGATTCGAAGTAAATAACCAAAATAAAGCGTTGACGAACGCGCGTGCAAGATGCCATTTGTTTTAGGTTTTTGCTTTGGAAAAGTTACTACTGCTGAGGCCAGCACGTGCGGCGCGTGGAACACCAATCCCTGCATTCTCCTTGATGCTTGGGTAAGACAGCAATAGGTCTATGAGACCTACTACTAAATTACCCAAGAAAGACGCATGCAAGATAGGTTATCGCTAAGGAAGATGCAGGGATTGGTGTTCCACGCGTCGCACGCGCACGCCTTCCCCCATAGCAAAGAGTCCAAATAAATAACCAAAATAAAGCGTAGACGAACGCGCGTGCAGGATACAATTTGTTTTAGGTTTTGCTTTAGAAAATTTACTACTGCCGAGGCCAGCTCGTGCGGCGCGTGGAACACCAATCCCTGCATTCTCCTTGACGCTTGGGTAATATTGGCGACGTGCTGCGACCGAAAGCGTCGCTGTGTTCGGCCTTCCACGATTGGCCGAACGCTGACTATGACGTCGGAAAGGAGATTTATCATCGACGGAAATAAGAGGAATGAAAGAACTTAATTTTGACGGTGTTGGCAGTGTTCCTTTGAGAGCGCAATAATTTCAAGCTTCCACCAGGCTAATTACAAACACCATCGAACTTGTTGTTTGCAAGGTAATGACGTCACAAGGGGGAACCATAGGAGGGCGCCACCAAAACATCTCTGCCGCTAATAGCAATAGGTCTATTTAATCAAAGTCGTGGGTCATCGAAGGAACATACTCAATATTAAAAATAGAAAAAAAAACATAATACATATTTTTGGTGGTTTCTAAAAAACTGCAAAAAACGTTGATTGGAAAAATAAGTTGCACAGAGAACCGGAAGCGCTCTGTTCATTCTCCCCGTAATTCTCAACATAGCGTATGTCATGTCGCAGGGCGGGAGTAGCGGGCAGGACAGATGAACGAAGCGGACTAAGCGATGGCGGCGGACGACGGCCGTGGGACCTCTACTTCAGAACTGTTGTTCGCGGTACCGGCGAACCTGCCTAGCTTCAAAAGAGGAATCTTTTTACCGATCACAACAATTAGGATTTATTCCGTGCGACACGGCCGATCACCAAGTCGTCGTCCGTTCTCCTGGCTGAAGACATCGCACACCGAGAGCTTGAAAAAACGCGCAAACGTCAAGCGCGAAGTGATTGATTTTTGTTTTTATTGATTGATTGGGTAGTCTTCTAGAACCATATAAAATCGCCTAACAAAAATTGAAAAAACAAATCATTTTGGGGTGTTGTAGTCAGGGCGA
Source organism: Ixodes ricinus (assembly GCA_037355805.1). Taxonomy (NCBI): domain Eukaryota; kingdom Metazoa; phylum Arthropoda; class Arachnida; order Ixodida; family Ixodidae; genus Ixodes; species Ixodes ricinus. Next base: position 131,927 of record JAZHYW010006703.1, read on the forward strand.
ACGGAGCGTGGAAGTCTCAACGTTTCAAACCCGGAGTTCAAACATCAACATTCTATAATTGTGAAAAAAAAAAAATAGTGCAGATACACATCTTAAATATTTCCAAGATGAAGATATCTGTGGAAGCTGTGTTCGTGTTTGTTTACTGCTGCCCGTTTCGATCTGGATGAGCATCGGTACACGGGCGTGCGGTCGTGTATCACTACCGCGTGTGCACGTTAAAGACCCCAGGCTATGCAGTTTGTGCTCACCCAAGCGATCAGCTAGCCTGCTGGGAGACCCCGTCGCCCACGGGCAGGCCATCCGTTCTAGGCTGAAGTAAACATACACACAACCCAAGTTTTACCGCTGCCTGCATGTAGGGTGTTTCAAAGGCACCGACACGCACGTGGGCGTAGTGCCGCACAATGTTTTCCTTGCACGCGGTTCACACGCGCGGCGGACCAGTTGGGGGAGGAAAGCGTGACTCCAAGGAAGGGACAAGGAACCATTGAGATTGAATACAGCTGGTTATGCCGTCATGCATATTTCACTTTAACATAAATAAAAATTAAAAAAAAAGCGCATGAACCGGTGGGAAGCCATTGACAGCTGCTTTATGATCACCGAAACGTTCAATACAGTGAGGTAGTGGACGGTAAACGTCGGGAAATTTGAACCCTTTAATCTCTGGTTTCAACTATCAATAGAATTCGTATAAATAAAGCAATAAACTGAGTTCAAATATTTTTTTCACGAAGGTGTCTTTAGGCGGTGAAGTTGCCATACTCCAACTTTATCAGTGTAGCTTTCAGGGGGAAAAATACTATTCATTAAAAACTTACTTTTTTTTAAGGAAAACGGCACAAACCGTCTAGTAGACGCTGCTACCCGCCAAATGACACAACATACAGAAATCTATTTAATTATTTTTTTAATGAACCCGAGAGCAGATTTAGCAGGTCCGAGTATGCGGATATAATCTGTGAGTAGCAACGTGAACTAGACGGCTTATACCCATTTTCCTTCAAAGAGAAAAATAAGAGATTTTAAGGGTTTACATATATATTTATTTTTTTAATTCTACTTTTATCAGATTTGAGTATGATACATGTACCAACTAAAGAGACCTTTGTGAAACGTTTCAGTGCGCTCCGTCTATTTATACGAATTGTTTTACGCCCGAATAATGCTTATAAACAAACTGCAGATAAGAAAAAAATCGCACGTGTTTCATTCGTGCGCGTTAACATCGATTACTGTCCTGTTACGTTCTCACCGTGTTCTCTCGCTACCATTTTACATGCGTGATCACGTTTCGCTTCGTGCAAGAAGAAAAGGGGAGAACTGCCCGTTCTCCGCGTCAACAAGTAGCACAGTCACTGAACAACGAAACTACACGAATTTGCAGAACGTAACCCAACAAATGCGCCCAACGGCGCGTGACTACAAAAGACGCGTTGCTCCAAGTCAGAGGTGAGGTACGACCGGGTTCACGCTAATCAGGTCGCCCCCAATTGACTTGGGGAAATTCACTTCACGCCCAGTTATAACGACACAAGAGCAGGTCACCCGTGCTCTCCCTGCTCTCTTGATCTTCGATCTTGCTGCCCATCCATTCAGCTACAAAGAGCAACCCTTTAACAATGGGTAAAGTAATCTCTAAGGTGGGTGAGGGGAACTGTGCTCAGGACGGCGTGATGTTTCTTGTCTGGCCCTCATCTTTCTTCGACCGCTTTCCTGTCCGATGAACTTTGTAGCATTCAGCGATACACTGACTCGAGCCAGGATTCTGCCTTGCGTTTGTTCGGTGAATGAATGAGTGCGCTAGGCAGTGTATGGGAGAAGCCGTGGACTGTGCGATTTATCAGATTACTTCTATTAAGTATGCAAGTTATTCTTTATGGTAACTCTTTTATGGTGTAACACTAAAGTATTTCTGTTTTGTTTTTTCGTAGTTACGACATAGCTACGAGAAAACCGCTGTTCCGTGTCGTTGCATGAGACAAATCCGTACCAGTGTCTCAGGATGTTTAAAAAAATATATGTCGGGCTTGCTTTTACAGCGATAACTATTAGTGGGACACGTTGCGGTTTCGCGCCGTCGACTGCGCTCCATATCGACGCGGCCCATTTTCGGCACTCCTCAAAACATTTCACGGGCCGCTGTTAACAAGATAACGAGCAAACAGATAACATGCATGGTCATGCATGGCCCAAGATGACATGCATGGTCAGTAAAAGAGTCGTTGCCGGGCAATCTGGCAGTGCACTGGCATAGGTGCTTATACGTGACCCAGAATTAGCACAAACAACAATTCTCGGAAGATGCGCAGACCTTACAGCAAAGCGTAAGAGGAGTTAGCGCCTCGTCAATGCACCCTGACAGATACAGAGTCTTCTTTTCTAAACGAACAGCCAGAAAGATGGCATATTAATATCGTGTGTTTGTTCCAACAAACCTCCTTTGAGAGCGCACTTCGTCTTGGCTACTTCTTTGTCCCTGTTTAATCGGCGCTTTCCGTTTAGCGAACGTGCGACTATTTGTACCTGAAGTGACGTACGAAAACACGCTCCGCTGTTACACAGACAGCTGAAATGCTCTCTGCTTAGTACACCCTCATTGGTTTCAAAACGCTATGGAATTTTCGTCCGGTGTGTTACTTGGTTTAATACGGAACGCCTATGCGGACTATATATGGTGCGCACTCGCACTTTTACCATTCATTCAATCCATCTGCTCCGAAATGACACATTAGCTCCTCCGACGTCGCACCTCAGCTGTCGCTGTGTTTCACCATGCTCATACATCATATACAAAAGACAGTCTTCAAACACGAGTCACCGCAACATCCGTGGTTCGAATGCCGCGTGCCGAGTTTCCTCCTTGAACTCATTGCCACGCGGCATTCAAAGCACGGATATCGCGGTGAGTCGCGTTCGAATCTGTACGCAGACCGTCTTTTGTACGATGTACAAACAGTGTGACCCCGGTTTTACGGGTTGCATAAGCGTTTAAAATTTTGTCAGTGGGTCATATCTGGTGCTTACCATAATAATATGACAACGACAGAAATATGAAAATAAAACAAGGTGAGATCACCACTGCAATAGTAACTAGGGTAATTCAAATAGGTCTAACGGCTGTTTCTAAGAAAGGTGCCTTATAAACGTTACCGCGTGCTTTTTTTTTCGTTCCATGGTTAGCAGTTGTTTTCTTTTTTAGTTGGTCGTCTAATAAAAACGTTTTCTCACCTTTGTGTAGTATGTAAGCTTAGGATGATGCGCCCAACTTTATTTATAGATTTATTCAGTAATTTGTTTATTTACTTGTTTATTTATTAAGAACGTATTAGTATCGTCGTAAGAGTAATCAGAATAATATTTTAAAACAAATGGTGTGAACAACCAATTATCAACGGCCATAAATAAGTTCTAAAATTGAACCAAACCGGTGCGCATGTTGATAGTTCTGCATATATTAACGAATCAGTCGAAATCCAGAAGTAAGAGAACAACAGGATCAGCACGGATAGAAGCGTCAGGTGGCATCAAACAGTAAAACTGAAAGCCACGCTATAACAAACAACAAAGGCGAATAAATTACAATTGCGCATTCAATTTAGAAAGACTTGCTATGTCATCCGACAAAATGTTCTAGTAATGACTGACACCTTGAATAAAGCTACATTTAGAAACATCTGTGCGTCATCGTACTTCCTTTTTTTTCAATTTAATGATCAGATGGCTTTCATTCAGTCCCCTCACCGGCACCACTCTCGACATTCAACGGTCTAAAACGAACTGAATCATTTTTCCTGTTTATTTTATTCTTCCCGGCCTATATTCCGTCCTATCTTAGCACGGACCGCAGCGAAGGGATATAAGCACGAGCTCATTGCTCTCGATCACGCCCCGACTGCGCGAATCCTCCCGAACGTATGCACGAGGCAAGCCTATACCCGCTTGCGCTTGTAGACTTTGCGGCAGTCCATGCTAGTGCTAAGGCAGAGTATACTCCCCGATCGCATCGGTCTTCTCACACGGAGGTCATCTTGTCCGCGAAGCACGCAAATTGTTCTCTATTATAGCCTATCCATCAGCTTTGTTCTCCATACAGTTTATGTTTGCTATACTATATAGGTGTAATACATAGCACGTTTCGTGGTTTCGTGACTCTGGCCGTACAGATCGGCACGGTAATTTTTCTATTGAACCACGCCCTATCGGCATACCCTTTCGGAGTTGAATGGAAGAACGTTATCGCCGAGGAGCGCACGTCCTGAGCAGCCCGTCGACTTCTTTCTACAGTTGCGGCAGGTGTATACCTAAAGCCGGTATCGCTAATTGTTCGGTAAGTACGAACTAATTGCTATTTTGTCTTAACAAGACACAAACATAAAAGGAAAACGAAAAAGAACGAACACGAGCACTTCGACACCGCGAAACATCTAAAGCAAAACATGAAGACCCCGAAAAAAACTGGGCTGCCTGCGGGCGCTGCGCTAAATTGTAATTATAGATCGGGCGTCACCTTGACACGTTTTGTAGAACGTTGCTACGAATAATTTACTATAATTTACTATGGTCGGTTTAGTTTTGATAGCCTCCTTCACGACCTGAGGCTCGCACGGGGCCTTCGAGCTCAATATTATAATGGGCTTATGCTCAATGAGTTGACTTCAGGCCTCCTACTCCGCGATACACGCAAGGCACCTCTGATCCTTGGGTATGTTTCTATCGGGCAACGGGGAGGCACGGAACGCTTTGCGTGACAACCTGCACCCAAATGAGGTCGCCATTTAATGGCTGGAGGAACACTTCGTCACGAAAACCAAAGGATGGCTGCTCCTAGAGCCTTGGCCCAAGTAGAAGGATAGATGGCTCACTACACGAGTGCTGCTAAGAATAGGAGCACGAGCCACGCACCAGCTGATGGGAGCAACCTCTGACACTTCTGGTGACGTGTTTCGATCTTCGGTCACCAAAAGGCACTACTAGAGCATATAGTGGCGGTCTTTCGACGAGGTACGACTCAGTTTACAACCTCTCGATCCGATATATTTGCGTGGTACGGTGGTAATAAGGACCAGCTGAATCACAGGTTTAAAATAACCATCGGCGTATGCTTTTATCGGAGAATACGGTATACCAACACCCCCTAAATAGAAAACCGTAGTGCTAAATTTTTGTTTCTCTTTTCTTTTCTTTTTTTGTCACGAGGGTTAGCAAGGGTTGCAGTTTGGGCACAAGCGCTGTGTCAGCCTTCGGCTGAGACTCGTCTTCGAGTTCCAGCTGAACGCAGCCATAGCATGCGCGGGTGAGCAATATGTGCCCCTCGCTTGCCCTCGGTAAGGAACGTACAAAATTCAGCACCAGGGTTTTCTATCTATACGGAGAGCAAGTCGTCTGCTTCTTGCGCAGGAGTGGCGGTGACGTCAGAACGACGCCGAGCTCTGATTGGCTGATTGAAAAAATGAAAGCCGTTTACAACTCCTTGTAACACCGGTACTCGAGGGAAGGGTGGGTACCCCTCCTTCCTCTTCTTCACGTCGTGATCTTGCCTGCTACTCCTCCTCCCCCTCATTCTCCTTTACCTCCTCCTCCTCTAATCCTTCAACCTCCTCCCTTGACCAGCTCTTCACTCCTCCTCCCTCCTCCCCTCCTCCCGAAGGGGGGTCACGTGACCTCGGGGGTTACGTGACCTTGGGGGTCACGTGACCTTGGGGGGTTACATGACCTCAGGGGGGTCACGTGACCTCACGGTTACGCCGACGCCAACGCCGCTCAAGCCGGAAACGGGCGCCTAAGAGCTGCGCTCTAAAAATAGTGGGTAGACCTCAATGCTAGATGCCTTGAGGTCTACCCACTATTTTTTTCAATCAGCCAATCAGAGCTCGGCGTCGTTCTGACGTCGCCGCCACTCCTGCGCAAGAAGCAGACGACTTGCTCTCTGCATAAACATCCAACAGCTTAAAAAAAAAAAAAAGGATAACGTGGCGGGTTTTCGAGAATCTTATCATCGTTCCGCAACCAATGAGATTGCAGTATTAGAACGCCTAAAAAACGAATAACGGAGAGAAAAAGGTGAGCATATGAAGCCACGACCCGCGTATTTCGAGCTGTCAGCGACTGTATACGCGTCTGGAACGATTACGGTGGCCCCTGAAATGCGCCGATCGAAAGAGGTCGCCTACCCGTCCGCACCAATACAGAACGCCGTGTCTCAGCAATTCAACCGGCTGCTTCGGGCACCTCAGATTGAAGGTTTCATTCAAGGGCGCACCCTTCACCGCGCGGTGTGGAATGTGTTCACGACCGGCTATAGACGCCGCCGTGACGTCCGCCCGCTCGGACCTGGGAGAATTCATGGCCCCCGACTCTCTTCGATGCCGGCACTGCAGTGACCCTAAAGGAACGCCTTTCCCTTACGTGCCGGCGGTCATCTGCTGGTAGATTCGAGGTTCGCGGGCAGGAAGCCCTTCCGCGTTGCTCATCCGGAAACTGCGGTGCGTGCGCTATGGGCGGCGCGTGGGTGTGTCCGCGAAGAAAGGGAAGCCAAGATGAGAGGCCTCAATTCTTCGCCTGTGCCGACTGGTTCAATAAACGGACGTAGAGTGGCACCGCGGAGACGCCGCAGAGACACGAGCGCGAAAGGAACAATTTCTTCGGGGGATTTCTTGCTGGACAACGTATACGCGTATCGCAGCTTCACGTTTTGGTCGCCTTGTTCCGTGAAATATTGCTGAAAGCATACGAATAAAGAACTGTGCCCTTTGGCATAGAGCCGTGATGGCAATAAGTGAGGACACTTATTGCCAAAAGTGTCGATAACTGTCATATGGCTATTGTCACGAATTCGAGGCCGCGCATAAATACTTGGTAGCGCCTAGAGCTTCATGCTACCAAAGAGGATCCGTAAAACGTTTCGCCGGGTCGCACGCAGGAAGATATGTTTCGCTCAATAATTAATATACATATGCACCTCGTACTCCAGGATCTGCCTTTCGCAAGCTTTTCCTTTTAGAGCGCAGCTCTTAGGCGCCCGTTTCCGGCTTGAGCGGCGGCGTCGCCGTCGCCGTCGCCGTCGGCGTCGCCGTCGCCGTCGCGGCGTAACCGCGCGGTGCATGATGGGTAAATTTTCCCGCTAAATTTAGCGGAAAAATTTACCCGCTAAATCTAGCGGAAAATTTTCCCCGCTAAATCTAGCGGGAAATTTTCCCCGCTAAATCTAGCGGAAAATTTTCCCCGCTAAATCTAGCGGAAAATTTTCCAGCTAAATCTAGCGGAAAATTTTCCCCGCTAAATCTAGCGGGAAACTTTCCCCGCTAAATCTAGCGGAAAATTTTCCCCGCTAAATCTAGCGGGAAATTTTCCCCGCTAAATCTAGCGGGAAATTTTCCCCGCTAAATCTAGCGGAAAAGTTTCCCCGCTAAATCTAGCGGGAAATTTGTCCCGCTAAATTTAGCGGAAAATTTTCCCCGCTAAATTTAGCGGGAAAATCCCCCCCTCCTCGAGGTCACGTGACCCCCCCCCCCGTGCCTCCCCCTCCTCCTCAAGAGCTGCGCTCTAATTCAGCGTTACAGGGAGTTGTAAACGGCTTTCACTTTTTTTTCTTTTTTTTTATGGAATATGATATTCCTTATAGCCGCAAGCCTCTGACTGAAGGGTAGTGCTGCCATTGTTCCCAGATACTTACAACTTTTAGCTTCCAACGCTGCGTTTGTGAATGGTGTGTATAAGGTGCACTCGTGCGCTATTCCGCCGTAAAAAAAATACGCATAAGTAAGCCAATAGACGAAGTTCGATTAAGCATTTCACAAAAAGTGTGTTTAGGTGGTGCATTCACTGTACCCCAATTTCAGAAATGTAAAAATTTCCTGAAAAAGAAATGCAAGAAAAGAAAAACGCGTGATTCCTATGCACAGGGGAACATCGGAACCAGACCATATACAGTTGACGCTACAGCTCATAAATGGCATCATTTGGAACGAAATATTTAAATATTTTTCGAGACCAACATTTTAAAGCACATCCAGCAGATCCGAGGGTATGCGGTACTATCTGTGAGTATGTAGCAGCATCAACCACACAGGTGTTTTTCTTTTTCGTTTTATTTTTGTGCTGAGGAGTAACGTGTTTTTAATGCGAATATTAATGCGAATATTAATGCGAATAGCATTCTTTGGATACTTCACGCACTTTTCGTCTATGTATCTATCTATCTATCTATATATCTATCTGGCTATCTAACCTCTTACGCCGCGGGTCGATAAATAAATAAAAAAGACCGGCGCCGGCGGGAATTCGAACCGTTGACCCTTTGATCAGCAGGCAGACGCGCTAACCACAGAGCTATGAAGGCAGTTTTTTTTTTCTTTATTGCAGAGCTATGAAGGCAGTCATTCAAGGCACTCTAAACACCTGTTTATATCTTTACCATCGCGCGCGTTCCATGCACGAGGGCTCATTCCGCTCTCGTGAGGCTTAGCACTGCCCCTAGCTCACCCTCTCCCGCGCTCGGGAGAGGGTGATGTAGCAGCCGTGCTCACCCTCACGAAGAGCGGAATGAGCTCCTCGTGCATGGACGCGCGCACACCAGCAGCTGTGACAGCGCTGTAAGGCGCGTCCTATGAGTAAAGATTAGAGTGCCTCGATGTCCCTGTGTTTAGGGTGATGCCATCGTTTGTAGTACCCGATGCCGACAGCACGCGCTCACAGGAAAAATACAAAGAAATCGCAGGAAACAAAATGTCGCTGAAGCACAGTCAACGCCACGAGCGCGTGCAGGGACACGCTCTTTCACGCGCTTGAGAACAAAAAATATAAATAAACGTTAGAAACAAATGGCCAGATGTCATCACCCCAAGCAAAGCGCACATGAAGGCACCCTAGTAAAGATATAAACAACCGTTTAGAGTACCGTTGGTTGAGACTAGCTGAGACGCCAGAAAGTCTGGTCGGTACCATTTTGAGTGTTTGTGCGTATGGCGCGTGCTTTGCTCGCCTTCCTAAGTGACACAAACGCACGTGCTGGGCTGCGGAGATCGTGCGCAGGGCTGTGAAAGTGTCAACAAATTTAGAATCGCCTTAAGAGTGGGCTGGCGTATCTAGAGTGTGCCGGCCACCTGACGAACGCGCATAGCTCCGCACCGTTTTATGCTATTCGCATTAACGTAGATAATCATTCCCAAAGGATGGGTTCTGCTGATTTTCTTCTTCTTCGCATTATTTCCTTAAGCATACACTCACAAAATTTGAGCACGATGAAGGTACCACTCAAAGGCACCTTTGTAATACGTTTCATGGCACTCTGTTCGTTAACTTATTCATATAACGTTATTTTTTTTTCCTTATGGCTGAATAACTTTTTTGAACACCCCGTAGATACACAACGTACTTTTCAGTAATATTTGCTCACGTTTTGTTCTTGCTGTTGTTAATACATGTTGATATTGTTACCTTGAATATATATGTACTAAGAAACACTGGAGTGTAGTTTTCCCAGCGTCTACAATCGTCTATAAATAAGGGTAGAATATCCGCATGACTGACTTCTATATCAGGAACGGGCGCATTGAAAGGGGTGGCGAAGAATACTCGTTTCTCATTGTTCGAGACAACGGCCACAAAAGACCAATTTGGTTTGTTCCTCTGGCCTGCGAGCAAGCTGTTTGAATAAATCTTGCGTGAGCGTAAGCGCGCTCTAGTCTTCCCAAGAACAAAGAACGTGTCGGGAGCGGAGCTCAATATTCAGATCGATGAGTGAAAACAAATATGGGCGTCGCAAAAGAAAAATACCCCCCCCCCTTTTTCAAAAACTGCATCAAAATAAAAAAAGCTTGAAAAAAAAAATTACACGATACGAACCCGACTGTTTAAACAGGTATTAAAAGGCGCAAAACAGACATGGACAAAATAAAGAGACATACAACAGGGACGGGCACTGCTCTGTCCTTACTTCGCACATTTTTTTTTCCGCTTTTTAATACGTTTCGTTATTAGTCAACTAACTCACTTAAACATTTTATGCTATATTGTTATTTCGCCGTTTGTAGATATTATATTTGGATGACTTGATTTTCAAATGCAAACACATCACGATAAAAATATATGCCACAAATGCAAACACACGTTTAACGACACAGACGTTAAACATGTGTTTAACGTCTGTCAGTAAACATGTGGACGGAATCGTCCTATTAGTGCATAGTTGGCTCTAGGCGGTGTCAAAACCCAATTATTTGCAATTTGTCTAAACTATACTCCGTTTCACCTTATGTTGTACCGCAGCGAAGGCTAGAAGCGCGAGCTCATAGCGTTGGAGCTGCTCTTAACGCACGAGAGCTTGTGCCACCGAGATGTGCCCTAGAGCAGGGAGCTCGCGCTTGTAGCCTTTCCTGCGGTACATCGTACAGGTGAAACAGAGTGTAGTCTAAACCTACACGCGAATTTATTTATTTTTTTTATTTTTATTTCGCTTAGGTTTTACGGCGTTTGCCGTTGCTGTAAATCCTGGGTCACGCTCGGCTTATCCATCACACACAAAAAACAGTCTGCATACAAATTCGAACGCGAGACACCACGAGATTCGTGCTTCGAATGCCACATAACAATGTGAGTTGAAGGAGGAGACTTGGCAGGCGGCATTCGAACCACGAATATTGCGGTGACTCGTGTTGGCAGACTGTCTTTGGTATGACGTATGAGGGCCCCGGGGGCTGATGGCCACGTCGGAAGACTTTGTGTCTTCTTTTGCCGTAGTCTCCAGACACATCCGAAATAAAAATCTTATATCATATAGAAGCTTAGCTCAGACTTGACAATGAGTTTCCACGAGGCTTGAACATCGTAGGCAAACGTTCCAGACTAAGAACTCTGGAAAGTGCACCCTTTGTCGCGCTACCTAGCTTAATCCGCGGTCAGACTGTCAATGCATATCAGGCAAAAGGCAGTCTGCAGAAATCTGTCTGAGGCGCGTGTTTTCTTCCTTGTATACGATATGGTCGTGTCACATTGGTCGTACAAACACTGTCTGCATACATGCTCGAAGAATACATGTGTATAAGGCAAACTTGCTTCTGAGATGCTTGAGGTGCGTACGCAGAAAATTATGTCGTCGTGTCTGTAGTGAACACCGGAGTGTCTTTCGTACAATGTACGAGGGGTATGACTGAGGCTTTAACTCGACTAGTACTGATGCCTACGGTAGCTATAGGTTCGCAATAATGCAATACTATCGGCGTAGGTCCGGCTTCGATCAAATCACGGTCACCCATTTCCCCTGTTCCTTACTGTTCTACTACCCAATCACAGTCGTCCCCTCTTCATGCCACGTCCCTTCTCGATTTTTCACCCCACTGTCTTACGCTAAAGTCGTACGCATGTAACCGCAGCTATATTCCGTTGCCGGTTAAGAATAGAAGCTCCTCCCCTCAAAGCCCTTCACTCTTTCCACTTTAGCAGAATGAATGCTGGAGAGGAGGCGAGTGGAGGAAAGAAAACCAACAATCATGGTGAGCAGGGGCCTATCCTGCTATTCTTAACCCGCGAGAGACTATACTGAACAATTATATCTTGTCGGATTAGCTGTGTGGAACGTGGATGGAAATGGTACCATCTGCGAAGTGCTCGACCAAATATCACGAAGCTTCGTTCAAGTATATACTCAAATTTTTCTTTTCATATGATACTTGAATATGAGCTTGTTGGAGACCAACAAAGGATAACAAGGTTTCAATGCCTTATTTTCGAGTGTGTGTGTATCTGTGCACATGTGCGTGCGTGGGGGAAGGTGGTATTTTTTTAGAGTGAAGTTGTCACTCGTGCTGCGCATGCGCGCAACTCTTGCCAAAAATCATGAGCCATTCCACTCTTTGAAGGTGGATGACCAGCGAAACTGTTTAGCACACGACAGAGACGTGACACAGAATTTAGCGTATACTCCATTAAAGTTGCCTACTTTAGCAGCATGGTACCTGCGTCTTTTTGATGCGTTCCTTCGCCCCGCGACGTTCGTCGTCTTGTCTGGTTTGCCGCATGCGCTTGGCGTTTTGTGCACAATCTTCATCGATGGTGTTTGCCGCCCGCTGCTGCCGCTGACATTCTCGGTACCATTCCGGCCGTTGTCCTTCGTAGGGGCGTTGCTTTTCGGGAGTCCGGACCATACGCCCCGGCCTCCCCCATTACGACGAGGAGAGAAGTGAAATAGACCTATTGCTAAATTACCCGAGCATCAAGGAGAATGCAGGGAATGGTGTTCCACGCGCCGCACGTGCCGGCGTCTGCAGCAGTAACTCGTTCTAAAGCAAAAGCCTAAAACAAATGGCATCTTGCGCGTGCGTTCGTCAACGCTTTATTTTGGTTATTTACTTTGAATCTTTTATACGGGAAGGCGTGCGCGTGCGCGTGCGGCGGTGGGGAGCGTAGAGTTTTTGGTCACGCACACGAAAAATCCACGGAACCCTAGCCCAAAGCCTCCTCTTATACTTCCAAAGCCTGGCAGTTCGACGACGGAGCCATAGAGTGCCCGGTCGCAGATTTGGAGCGCGAGGATCTGGTAGCACAGAGCATCAAAGAGCCATTTCTCGGGGAACCTGGACGTCAGCGCACAACTTTTGCAGCGGCGAGGACCCGGAACACACTTGTTTGCTCGGGAGAAGTGTGTTTCGGCGTCTCGCCGCAGCGGGGCGCCAGTCACGTGGCTCTCCTCTCATCCGTTGTCTGCCGCTCCACCTTTTCCATTTCGGCGGCCGCTTCTCGTGGCGATCTGCCAGGCTTTGTCAGTATAGAGGAGGCAAGGCCTAGCCTTTAAACAGCGTAGCTGTAAAATCTCCCGAACAGGCTATTTCTGAAAATGACGGGTTCTGCACGCAAAGACATCCTGAGTGCAACGCAAGATATTCTTTCCGTGCAGCATCTCCGCTTCTGACTGTGTTATGGAGCGCGTTCCGAAGACATCGATATGCGAGCGTAGTTTAGTATGCGAAAATTTCGCCATAAACAATAAACTCATCCTGCTATAACGACACGCCCCCTGAAAGCAAGTACAGATGGCCAGAAAGCGGCTTGTACGATTTCCTGCGTATCTCTGTCAAACTCGCTTCAACGCTTCGAGCTTCGTCGCCCTACTTTTCAGTCAAATTACGCTTTACCGGTGACATCGCGCCCCACCCTCTTTCTCTAGAATAGCTATCTCGAGACACACGCACGAACAGCCATACCCCTCTTGCGCGTTTCATAGAAGAAGAAAAACAAAACAGACCAGAAGGAATGCAAAAAAGATAAACGTTTCACAGCATCATTCCCTCGCGCACGCAAACGAGAAAAAAGAAATACTTAACGAGACGAAATAGGCGAATAAAAAAGACACGCACGGCCAGAAAAACCTCTCCAACGACCGCCTAATCTTTCTTCCTGCGCCTCTCTTCGGACCAGTTCCCCTGCAGCGCGAGCGCGTACCTGCGCCGAACCCCTGGACACGCAACGTCCAACGTCCTTGGGGTCTCGGCCAAGCATGACAGATCGCTGATGTGTCTACCCCCCTCCCCAGACTCCACCTGTCTTTCCTCCTCTCTCCGTTTCTACCTCCCCACCATCTCCTTCCATCCTCACCATCGACTGAAATGCACTCTTTTTTTCTTTTTGCTGCTCTCATCGCCCTCTTTCCGTCGGCTTGTTTAGTGCTCGTCCTGGTTCAGCTGCGGTCCCTGGCTCGCCTCACGTGCCCACTAGACCAGAACAGCGTCGTCCGACAGTCCTATGCTCCGTTTCACCTTGCAATGGACCATAGGGGACGTCATACGAGCCATCGAATTCAATCCACTGCCGTGTGCTGTGTGTCACACGACCTTTGGGAAACGGTGCAGTGACGAGGGAAGAGCGCAATCACGTGATACCTTTACGGCGTTGGATTGGCTGGAACGACTCGCCTGTAGTCTCCGCTGCGGTTCATCACAACGTGAAGCGGAGTTTGGACGCGAAGACAACACCACGTGGTGGCAACGGCGACTGTAAGGGGTCATTTTCGGCACCTGCGTGGTTTCCGCAACTTTGCTCGACACCACCGCCAGAGTGTGCAGGAGTCGCCTCTTCTTCGTTCGGGTCGCGCGTGATGATACGTGCTTTCTCGCTCTGTCTCTCCCTTCGCGGTCTTTAAACGTTCCCGATTGTCTTTTGGAAGGTCGCCGCGGCTCCAGGCGGAGACAAGACTCCGCCCCACGCGCTCGCTATGTACCGTACACGCGGCGAAGACCCGCGGACTTCTATAATGGCTCCTTTCCGGAGAGCTTAAGCTGGAACTAAACGGTGCCACCGCCGCAGCTCACCATTTTATGTCATTAGAAGAATCGTTATTGCTGCGTCGGTGAGGTGGTCTTCGCGGACTAGTAGTGGTTCACTGCCCGCGTGATAAGAGTGAACTGCGTTGTAGATCCCGACTCGACGGAGACAGGAAACTGGTGAGTGCGCCGAGAGGACAACCGAAGAAGTATAAAGGAATGATGGTGTCCGGTTGCAGTCACGTGCTGTATAGAGCGAAGGAACGTCAGGGCGAAGACCTGTCTGAGATCTGACCGTTCGCTAAACCTTTAAAATGCCAAGAAACGGTTCGAAGTGCGTTGCTCTGCGCTCTTGAGCCGGGGTCACACCTGTCCATACACCGTACAAAGACATTCTGCAAACAGGAGTCACCGCAATATCCGTGGTTCGAATGCCGCGTGCTAAGTTTTCTCCTTGAACTCGTTGCCATGCGGCATTCGGAGCATAGATCCCGCGGTGACTCGCGTTCGAATCCTGTGCGCAGACTCTCTTCGCACGCGGCATTCGAACCACGGATATTTCGGTGATTCGTGTTTGCAGAGTGTCTTTGTATGATATATGAGCAGTGTGACCCCGGCTTCGCAGGAGAGATTTGACAACCTTGTAGCTCTTTAGAAATGTGTTCAATGCCGAAATCGCACGGCGCGATTTCTGTTAACAGTCCTTCGACGCTCAGATGGCCGACCATAACCGTGTACCTCCAATGCACCCAATGGTGCAATGGAGGTCCACGATATGCACCCGAGAGAGCGTACGATTGAGGTAATCCAAACATGGTGTCCAGTACCCAAAAACAAATAAACAACAAATACTCCTCACAAACATGGCAAATTATACTGTTTTTTTTCCCCTAAGTTTTGAGTGCTTTTAGCTGGATACACGAGGATAGGCTCATGAACAATCGGTAGATCATACATTGCTTGAATTGACAAAAACATTAAAATCCGATACCAGTTCGCCGGCGGACAGGAACAGATGGTTGTCGAATTAGTGTGATTGACGCTGAATCAAGACCGATTTCAGCGCGCTCGTGCTATCAGTATACGAAGACAACACAATCCACACTTTCTCGCGCTCACTGGTCACTGGTCGAACGAGAGCACTTCGATCTGTCATCGAACAGCTCTATGCTACCGACCGGGGAAAAATGTTTCACGGGAGAATATCCCGAAAAACCTTATTCCGGTAATGTGTGAAAACCTACGCGAGAGACAATTCAAGCGACGTCCAAAGTTAGACTCTATAAATGTCGAGGGCATCATTTACGCAGAGCTCAGTTTGTGCGGACTACGTGACGTGTATATGAGTACATGACATGTGACCTCCGTTCGAAGACTTTCGGCATAAACACCGACTAAAATGCTCATGAGACCGGATAGGTATATACCCGCACACAAAACAGTGTCACCGATTGAAAACAAAGTGAATACAAAAAATATACTACCCGCAGTTTTTTTTAAGTGTTTGATGGCGCCTTGGAGCTCACATTCCAACATTGTAAAAATAAATAGGGCTTATATTAACCTTGTTTTAATCGCGACATCGCGGCAAGAAAGGGCAACACTTATTGTGCAGGAAAACATATGCCTCCTTTTTTATATTGTTATTATTTTCTGTAGGGCCAGCAATTTGGGGTTTGTTCACCTTTATTGATCTGAATCTTCCTCCTAAAACTAATATAGATCACTGTAACGAATCGTTAAGCATTAAAATATGAGCGACCCTTAAAAAAACGGGGCTGTATTTCTGTGGTGCTTTGCTGCAGACTACGTTAAAATGTCATCTCATTAAAATGGAAAAATATGCACATACGTGTTGAATTGTAAAAAGAAAGAAGAATTTAGCAGCAAATGACACCAACTTTTGCAGATAACTGTTTTTGAAAACGAAAAATCCTTTCCGGACGCTTTCTACTAAATACGACAAGACTTCAAAGTCCCCGCATTGGCGTCGATGCTCTTTCTTGCAGTTCCGCACAGAAGAGGACGCATTGCCTCAACACTACAGCCACCGGTGTCGATGTCCGCGTGATTACAGTGCTCGGCGCACGCTTGAACGCCGTTTGGTGCCGGCGAACGCGCTCATTTCCAATCTGGGCGCCCACTCGCGTATCGGTCTCAACATCTGTACTCCGTTTCATCTCACGATGGGACCGCAGAGGGCGCTACAGAGCCGCCCAAGCCAACTCCTTCGCCACGAACGTAGCACCATAGATAGCACATGTTGCGCCCTTCCTCAAGGTCACGTGACACTCACACGCCATTGGATTGGCTTCGACGGATCGTGGAGTTTAGAATCTACCGCGCTCCATGGTAACGTGAATCGGAGCGTCTACTTCGCGGAGGAAACCTCGTATCGTCCGAACGTATCTCTCGAAAGGAAGAGTTGCGATTGGGGCCTTCGAAGTTTCGCATGCCGCTGACTTGAGATGCGGTTTCTTTAATGCCCGATTATAGTATATACGCCCAGAGCCGTTGAGCACGCGTCGAATGCATGCTGTCAGGCTCTGGCATGCGTACTCTGGCATTTGGTCGTTGAGTGTAGTTGGGGGATCTCGGAGGCTCCAAAAAGAGGCGGCAATTCTTCGGGACAATGAACGGGTCGCAGAGCGCGGGGAAGGACAAGGGCGCTACTTTGTGTCCGACGGAGACTTCACAGTCTGGGAATGCGGTAGGAAATAAAACAGCACCTCGCTCGCCCACAAATGGTAATGACAGGTATCATTGGTAATACTTTGCATTTTTACAAATTTTCTCCGCCTGAATATATTTTTTTGTTTACTGAATGAAACTCAGGGCTGAAACTGGGGAAGGAAAAGAAGATAGCTCGGTTTGCTGATTAATTGCGATGCAATCACGCGAGCAGAAATGCAGCACGTAAGTTACTACTGCTACTACTGCTACTACTATTACTTCTGCCTTCCCTGCCATTACTGCCACTATACTACTTCACCGCCACCTTTACCACCCTACCACTACCTCTACCACTCATACCACTATCACCACCGCAACTACTATAGTAGTTGTGGCGGTGATAGTAGTAGCGATGGCAGAAGAGGTTTCTGCCATCACTACTACTAATACCACCGCTACCGCTACCACCATCACTATCTATCACAACTACCACCCCCCACCAACACTATTACTACGACTACCACTACCACTACTACTACTCAGTGATAGCCATAATCGTAACCACAGTAACAATCTCATACAATACAGTTCACTAAATCTCTCGGGAACTAAGAACTTGAGGGGTGGCATATATTAACGCATCAGCATAGGTTTTACCTTCTCTAGGAAAAAAATATCTGCAACCGAACAGACTCTTTTTACATTGAGAGACATAGTACTTCACGAAACACGTGTTTTCTTCAACCATTTGGTATAACGCTTCTTTCTTTTCTATACCGCTTAATTCAGTTCTGCGGCCACGACGCCGCAATGGTAGGGCAACATATTTATTTTTTATTTTTGCGGGTAATCTTGTTTCTCGATCATTTCTTCTTCCCAAATGGTCTGGAACACAAGCGTTGCGATTGTCTGCCTACTGCGTGACCAATTCACCCATCGCAAAAAAAAAAAAACGAGTTCTCGTTTTTTACTACGCCTGGTTTGAGATTAAGACACAGCTCCGAATTAAAACCCGGACGAATAGCTTCTTTTGATTAAGCGGTAAACGCTAAACACCCCTCGATGCGGCAAGGCTATAAAACAATCATTAGTACACCTTCCTTCCGCTCCCCATTACTTTTTTTTCTCTTTTTTTAACGAGCCATTTCATTTTAAGCCAATTAGCGCGCAACGAATAGAAGTAGACTCCGACTTCAATTCGCTAAAAACAACCATATGTTTATGGTTCTTTTTAGCCATTCCAGATGTAGAACCGAGGCAACAGATCGGGCGGCTGCAAAAAAAAGAAAAACAAAAGAAAAATTATATATAAGGAGAAAGAAAGCTTCTGAGATGGAATAAAAACCTTCTCTTAGAAACGAGTTGATAAAGTGGGTTCTTTCTCTCGGCTATCCACGAGATTTCCATTTGTCATTCCAAACCGAGATGCTTCATCCCCTCTTACCAGTTTCGCAAGAAAGAACGAAGGAAAAATAGAGAAAAAGAAAGTTGCAAGAAAAAGTAAAAGATAAATCTTAGAGCGAGATGAATTGAACGCGAATCTTTTCCGCACGGTGGCAGCAGCGGCAGCGCTAGGAGGTAATTAATGAAAGCTGCGCGGGTTCGGGTATTTTGGCTATAGGGACGCCGCTAAACTGAGCGTGACAGTCGGCTTTCCTGGCCATGGAGTCCTACCTGACCCTGTCTGCTGTGTATGAAGGCTTTAGATCTTCAAGAAGTATTTCTTTTTATAAATATGTATATATATTCTTTTTTCCTGTGTGCATCTGGGTATTCCGGATCTTTTTTTTGCCCCTTCGCGTTTTTTTTACGGGCCAGTAAATTAGTGTTTTTAATGTAAGAGAGATAGAGTTACAAGAAAGGGTGATGAGTGCACGACTAAAGAAACGTTACGCGTGTTGTTGGGAAAGAAACGTAAAATAGTAAAAAAAAAAGGAGTTGGGAAAGGAGCGTTAATCCCGAGGTTCATTTGAGCACCCAAAAGAACTGATTTATCCAAGCAGAAATACGTCAAGTGCGTAAGGATGGTGTACGGAAGTATATTTTCTCAGTGATAGGTCTTTTCCTCTTCAAGAGTTTTACTGGTGAGGTACAGTTGGCGTGCCGCCGCTTTTTTTCTTTGCTGGGTGGTTTTGGCGTTGATTTCAGAGGAAAGTAAGGTTCAAGAGTCAAAGAAGGAAATTTATAAGTAAAAATAAAGCCGATACATCGTTTCAGTCTGAATATTGACAAGACACGATGCTTAGAGAGTAGCTAGTAGCTAGATAGCTAGATACTCAGTCGGCACTATACTCTGTTTCACCTTAAGATGTACCGCAGGAAAGGCTACAAGCGCGAGCTCCTTGCTCTATATAGGGCACATCTCGGCGGCACAAGCCTCGTGCGTTAAGAGCAGCTCCCAACGCTATGAGCTCGCGCTTCTAGCCTTGTCTGCGGTACAACATAAGGTGAAACGGAGTATAAAGAAGGTGCCGACTGACTGAGTGTGACACTACAGCACGAGTAAGGTTTGCAACCCTTGTGACGACCCGCTGTCTTCGTCAGTCGTGCATGTTTCCGAAAAAAATATTTGTTTTTCTTTTTTCTTTTGTGTGTATGTTTTTTCGTCCCTTTCTCTCCCTCGCTCCAGGATTCACTGTGCCTCACTCGGCATACCTCAATAATGGATTCTTTGAGCGTATTCTGAAAAAGTAGACGCGAGGGTGCTTTGTAGAATGACAGGGAAGATAACCAGTGGTACGCGCAGTTTTATTGTTTAACTCGTAAGGCGTACAAGAATCAATGATATCATGCGGCCAGATCAAGCTAAGCCGATAGGGGTGGAGGCCGCTCAACGCCGGGAGAGGGGAACACGAACAAGCAGAATTAAGGGATGATGTACGAGACGGAAGAATGGATATCGAAGAGGCGATGTGTGGCCACAAGTACCGCGTCCGTATACCCCTGCACTGAGCCTTCAGCCGCATCGTTTTCTCCCGCCAAGCAAAAACTCGAGAGGATATAAATTACGCAAAAGCGAACCCCGAAACGTTCGCCGTTCCTTCACAGCACACGATCGCGAGCGGCCTAACGAGCGCCGCGATACCAGTCAATTATCGATCAGCGACGACCGAGCAATGCGTCTATCGAGGTTAATCACACACGGGGTTCCTTCCATCGTTGCAACAACGCAAACACGTGGAAATCGTGACGGCTGCGTATATAGCGTATACACCCAGAGCGCCCCTTTCGCTGCCGTACGTTGCACGGCGGCGCATTGCTCCAAAGGACGCAGTATACACACAGTCGAGGGAAGCCTATCAGGGCGTACAGATCGGCACGATGGGAGAAGGGCATCGCACGCACCGTATACGTGCACGAAATAACGCAACAGCCACACTTCGTTTTAGCGGAACTTGGCAAAGAGGGAACGCTACGGCCCACTCGAGCCAATCAGAGCGACGGAGGCGGAGCACGTGGCAGTCCTTACAAAGCGTGACACAGCATTCGGAGAAGAGAGGAATAATTTATTCACCATCCTTACCCGAACCCTCCTTCGCGTGTGTCGCAGACGTCGCTTTTGTCCCTCTCGGAAATTAGCATGTCCCTCAAAATTCGTACAAAAAACGGCTTCTCCTCTCTCTCTCTCTCCTAACACCCGTGGCTTCGACAGCACTGCGCGCAACCA
Organism: Ixodes ricinus; assembly: GCA_037355805.1. Classification (NCBI taxonomy): domain Eukaryota; kingdom Metazoa; phylum Arthropoda; class Arachnida; order Ixodida; family Ixodidae; genus Ixodes; species Ixodes ricinus. The sequence goes on from JAZHYW010006703.1 coordinate 152,525, forward strand.
GTGAGATAGAGTACAGTCACGTGTCTCCCCTCCCCCCCCCCGACGCGCTGATTGGCTCACTTGGACCGCAGATTTCGCCGGTTGCCACCTTACGGTAAGACGGTGTGTATAGACGGTGTGTATAGGCGGCGTAGAAGTGGAGCAGTGTTTTGAGATAGCAGGCGCAATAAGGCGCTTCTCGCGTTGCTGGTGCCGGCTGTGGTGGGTGGTGGTGGTGGCCTCGCCGGCTGACGGCTGGCGGCGGCGACGGCGGCAGCGGCAGCGGGGAGTTTGCGGGAGCGAACTGTTGCGCGCGAAGAGCGAGAAGAAGGGGAACCCGAAGTCAGTCACGACGGTCGTGATTCCTTCCCCATCACGGGCCACCTCACGTCGGGGCGTGTCTCTCCACTGCCCAGTCAGTCGTCTGGCGGACAAGTGCGTCCGCCGACGAAGGAACCGAATTTTTTGTTTTTGTTTTTTGTATTGCACGCACGATTTTTGATTTCAGAGCGCTACACTATATGCGCGTCGCGGACGTGTGTGTGCGAGTGTGCCGTGCCTTTGTTTCGGTGGGGCCACGCGGAAGCGGAGCCAGCGGAGCGCTTTGGGCGGCGTGCTGGCGAGGGCCCGCGCGTCCGGCATCGGGCGGTTCCCTTTACTTTTTCCGATACGGCACGAGATCCTAGTTGCGTCCAGCCGCGCGTACGTGCCTCCTCGAGAACTGACAACGGACGTTCGGCGAACACGAGGAGGCTCGAGAACAATAGCAGCCGGAAGCGCAGAAGGACAGGCAAGACGGAAAAGAATAAGACGATTCCGCTGAAACTACAAAATCCTCTGCTGCCCTCCTTATTTTTCTTTCTTTCGACGAAATCCGAAAGGCTAATCCCGTTTAAGCCGCAACAATTGTTTACTAACGAACGGTAGCCACAGAACTACGCGGTGTCTGCCTGAATATATTAAAGAGAAAGAGAACAAGCATTAAAAAATGTACATCGTGTTTGTTTTTATTGAGCCTCGCATACCGGTATACAAGGGAGTATTCACTATACTTCGTTTCACCTTATGTGCAGCGGAGGCTAGAAGTGCGAGCTCATAGCGTTGGCAGCTGCTCTTAAGTCACGAGAGCTTGTGCCGCCGAGATGTGCCCCAGAGCAAGGAGCTCGCGCTTGTAGCCTTTCCTGCGGTACATCATAAGGTGAAACAGAGTATAGTAAAGTCAGTGGATCCTGGGAGAGTAGAGGCATTGCCTTCTCTGCTTGCTAGCCGGACACAAACAAATACAGACGACCAAAATCTCGCAAGGCGATTGGCTAATCGGTCTCCGTTGCCGTGGAAATCGCCATCTCGGTCCATTCGAAGCTTCAAGAGGGTTGTTCCGAACCAGGAGCACCAAGATCACCATAGAGCATCATCGTACTGGAAGTGCTCCTCGCCAATATAAGCGTCTTTGGCACTGTGTATGCAATCAAGTTATCAATCATGCCCATCTCCATGAATTTCTTATAATCATATTGTTCTTCTTGCGTATTTCAAGAAAAGAGAACAATTTTTCAATGCCTCCAAGCGCCGACGCCGCATGTGGTGGCGGTGCGAAGATGTACGCTTGTTTCACCGGTGTGTGGACAGTAAAACCTCGGTATACAAAATACGTCTCTATAGAGCTACCCGTCACCAGCGATTTTAGATTGGCTAAGCAAGAACGGAGAGGTCAAATAGAACTTGCTCATTTTATAATCAAAATTACGACCATACGGTCGCCATAGCCATAGCGTCCTCTATACTCACAAAGCCTGGCAGTTCTGACGACGGAGCCATAAAGTGCCCGGTCGCAGATTTGGAGCGCGAGGATCTGGCAGCACAAAGCATCAAAGAGCCACAGTTTCTGCAGCGGCGACGACCCGAAACATGATTTTCAAACCCGACGAGAAAAGAAGCGGTAGCGCGAGGAACGCGAGGAGCACGAGCGGACATTCCATCGCTCGGGAGAAGTGTGCTCCGCCGTCTCGCCGCTGCGGGGCGCCCTCCACGTGGCTCTCCTCTCCATCCGTTGTCTGTCGCTCTACCCTTTCAATTTTGGCGGCCGCTTCTCGTGGCGATCTGCCAGGCCTTGTCAGTATTAGCCCCGAGAAGCTTCGCGCGGCGCCCCCCTCACGGCGAACCGGGGTGACGTCACGGCGAAGAGCGAATTTTTCCCCGACTCGCCCCGCTCGCCCTGTGGAGGCTGTGACGACGCTAGCTGTCGGCGCGCTCGTTTCTATTGAATTTTTTTTTTGCGTGTTTTTTGTAGGAAGTGTAAATTTTTATATGTGGCTTTATTGAGGTATGGCCTGTAGCCGCAGGCGAAACTTCAACCAAAATTTTAAGCCTGGTTGACAGGGCAGGCAACGCATAAATCACAGCTGGTATAATAAAATAAAATAAAATAAAATAAAATGGCCACAATTGCAGGAGCATCACTATAAATTTACATCTCACACAATAAATGCTGCTGATGGTCTGAATGAATTGGCAGGTTATGTATACTATTTTTTGTTTGTATCTCTTTTTATACAATATCGCCGAAACAGAAAAGCTGCGTGCTGCTCGAGCAACATGCTAAATACAGTCTGGGCCATGGAGAGAGAATCACAAGTAAGGCAGCATAAGTACAGGGGCAGAGTAAAAAAACAAGGAACATTTATTATATACATTGCTCGCATTTGACCTTTGCTTGATTCGGATAGTATTTCAATGGACTACACGGGTGGTATCTGTGGACTTGTTTATATCAACCCTCAAGTAATGTATAACAAACGTAAGCGAAGGTTTCTAGCTCGTTATTAGCCCCTTAAGCCCTAAAATTGAGATTGTACTTAAATCGAATTGTCCTGAAGCTAAAATACACAGATGCTTTTCTCACGCAGACTGTCACCCTTCACAGGTTCCACATTTTCTGCTACTAGTGCTGCATCTACCACTGGACAGACGTTCGAATGCTCGCTTTTACGCCTGTTTTCCTTTGTTGTCAGAGAGTCCAGCTGTAGGGAGTTTGGAGGCTGAGGAAGCTTTTGGGGACCTGCAGCAGTGTCTCTTTTAATTGGAAATAAATGACAATTCAAACTAAATGGTGTATTTTCCGAATACCTAAGGCTGGCATAAAGAATGTCAGGAAAAAGTATAAACATTCCAAATTACGGTACTATTGCTGTGCATATTTTGGGCAGTTCAATACATATCATACAGGCAACTGGGGGCAATTCAGCCATTTTGCTGCTAGCATACAAACTAATTTCCAGTAATTGTGCATCTTCTAAGAAATATGCTTGCATAGGTGTATAAACTATATATTAATTCACGAAGAAGCTACATTTATGTAAAACAACCCTATTCCACGAGCACTTCAAAGATCATCAGACGAACCAGCGCATGCAGAGTGGCAGCGCAGAGTCGGGGTCGCGAGCTAATTTGCCGACCACCCAAAGGCCCATGATATAAATGCCACTTCAAATGCCTTGAAAGCGGGATGTAATATCATCGTAAATCATGAACATGCAAGGAACAGGATTCCAGCGCCTGAAACAACTTAACCAACCCCTCGCAAGGTTGCCTTGTGTCGTGTGGACGGACGGGGAGGTTCATTGGCGGAATCGCCTCCGCCGATAGCTTTCGGGATTTGTAACTCCATTTTAAAGGTAAAAGGGACAAGCAGGCTTATAACATGTACGGAAGCACGTCAATATCGGCCAAACTCAACGTCTTGTACACCGGGTAAACGAGGTCCAGCTCCTCGAAGAGCTTGCGGCACACAACGCCAAACCAGGAAACCGGTGCTGGGAAGCGAGCCGATGCGAGATCGCGGAGCGGAGTCCTCCGCCTGACGTCACGGTACGCCTCACTCCAATCAGGGCGCGGCGACCGCAGCGCCGCTTCGTGTTCGCTCAAAATACGGCGGATTAGGCTGGTGCTTGCGCTAAGGCTGTGCCTGACTGCCGAGCGCGCGCTGACGGCGGACTTCCACGGTTCTTTTTCCAACGTGCATTCCGCTCCACCATTACGCAACTACCAATCTTAGCAGCCTATCAATGCAGAGCTCGTCCTGAGCATGCGCTCTCAACATCGCCCTCAAATATGGCGTCCTACTACACACTAAGCGTTGTGAATGAAGTTGGGGGGGTAAAGAGGGTCAATTGTGATGCGCACCTGGCGCGTTTGTCACTGGCCCCGATGAATACCCTCGTAGACGATTGAAAACGGGGGATCACGCCGCCATGTCTTCCGTTTCAGTGCCCGAACCTGCGCAGTCGCAAACTTGGCAAGCCGGTGTTCACGCGGACGCTGCACGTGTTGGCGCGCATGGGGCACCAGTCGAGGCTGCCCGCTTGCAATCGCGAAAATTTTAGTGAGCGTGCAGCGGATTGAGGGCCTCACGCGCGTGCTCAATCCATGGTTCAATGTAACAGCATCAAGCCTGCACTAACAACAACGCACCCATTCCGTGGAATGCAGTCAGCAACGTACGTAGAACGCGTGTCCCTTTCCCTTTTCGGGCGCTGATTGAGCTCAGCGCGCTCTCTCCTCCTCTCCTCGGAAACGCCAAGAGAGGTTTCCCCGTGTACAGTCGCAAGTCCAAAAACCGACCACCACTGTAATGCCCGAGTCCCACTAGAGTGACAACATAAAGAACTGACACCAACAAGTCCTTCAAAACGCACAGCATGGACGCGGTGGAACTTGTTGACAGGCTTGCAGGTGTCTCGGAGCTCGTGAAGTTAGCAGTGATTGCGAGCCTGCCAAATGGTACCCCGCGTGCATGCTGCGCGTGTTTGAGGCTTGTCGGTGTCGGTTGTTTCTGTTTGTCGCTCTAATGGACTCGGGCATTAACAAAACATTGTTGTTTTATCTGCAGTAACGTGCGGAACATAACAACGGGAATCCAAGATGGGCTTATTTTCGCTAGAACTAGGCCAAGCCAACTAACGTACAAAAACAATCGCCTTTCCTGCAAAAAAAATCTATTCAATAATATTTTTGAAGACTGGCAAAAAATATGCTCCCGATTGGTTTGGATCGGCCACCCTGTCCGCCATCTGGGGCTGCGAAAATATTCTTTATTTGTTTTTTTAACGCGTTCTTCGGGCCGACCTCGTGCTTGGCTGCGTATGGGATATTTCCAACCCGGGGAGCTCAACGTCTCCGCCCGCAGCCTACATGGGTGGTCATCCTTAACAAAGCAAATAAGGCCTGCTTGTACAGGCCGTCCGTCCAACAGCTTCTCTGGGGGCCAGCACTGGGCAGAGATTAGGACACGAGCGCAGCGTCACCATTCAGCCGGATTCGGGTCCTCAGAGATTGACACGAGTGTAGCGTCATGCCGCCGGGATTCGGGTTCAGAGATTGGACACGAGTGCAGCGTCAGCGTTCGGCCAGATTCGGGTCCTCAGAGATGGACACGGTTCCGGCCGACTGATGACGCAGCACTCGTAAGTCCAATCAGAGTCCCGCGCTGGCCTTCGGTAGTTGACGTGAAAGGCGCAGTATGCACCTTTTCTGCGCGGGCGCCGCCATCTTTAATTCTGGAAGTTCCGGTACGCGTAAAAACATCGCTTTCTTCTCGCCCGTAGAGTACGTGTGTTAACATTTTAATTGCAACCGTCAGTCGTCTTGTTATGACCCTGCTATACTTTTTACTTATTCAGGACTGTAACTCTTGCTTTTTTTCGGAACGCACACCGGATATGGAGACAACGTGGCTGAGTGCGAGGCTAAACGAAAAAGGTGTATACGGACTTGTTGCAAATCAGCGGAACGCGTTACCGTCGTCGATAAAAAGTAACGCACGTTACCTTGGCGTTTCTTTTCATATATGAATTCAAACGGTTCCCTGTTTTGACGCCACAGATGTGCATAAACGCCACATTAAAAAACGAAACAAAAACATGTCCATGCAAAATTTATGGGATGAGTGCTAGAATTGATGTATTTAAGCCTAAAAACAAAACAAGAAATGAAGTGATTTATTTCCTCTTTTGGGTGGGAAAAGGGGGGGTGTAGATGTAATGGGTAAAGTAGCTACATTACCCGCCAGTCGGAAATAAGTAACGTAGGTATATAGTTATCCGTTACTGTTCTGAAAATGTGTGAGTACGTTACTACGTTACCGAAAAAACGTGGAAACGTTTAGCAAACTGCTGCCGCAGCCTTGCGTACTGCTTACCGAGCCTTAGCAGCATGCTTAAGCGCGCTCCCGGTTGATGCCATGACCGCTTGTCGCGCGCTGTAAAGCATGTTTCAAAGGCTAGCGATAGAGCAGTACGCGGAACACGGTAACGATTTACTGTGTACCTCCAGTAACGTTACCGGTAACGCGCTGCCGCCAACGCTGCCGTCTTATCCGTCTACCCTTCCTCCAACGGTGGTTGATGAGAATGCACCGCCTGAGTGCACCAGTCCGTGCCTTCCTAAGGTGCCCGCGATGCAGGGCGTATTGCGCGGTTTTTCCTTCAATCCCCACTTCTCGAAAGCTCCCCCGGTTCGGGAGGCTTCGGCAGTTACGCACGTCAGCACATTGCAAGCGCCGGCACGAGTCTCTGGCCGTTTCAAGACATGTCACGGACGCTCGTGAGTTTGTGACAAGGTAGCATGTTTTCACGCCAACATTTCTTGAACCAGCGAATTCCAAAAAAATGCACTGATTCCAGTGTTTACAAAGCCACGGCCCAGCAGGAGCGTGCTCCTGACTTGGAAAGTGACTGAAGCAGTGCGTGCCATACGCATGAACGCTCGAAGATGGCACCTGCCGGAAAATAAAAAATAAATGTTAATGAAACGGATTTTATCAGACGTATAGCCCGAGGGTGACGTACTTTCTTCGGCAAGGTATTTGCAGCACCAGAAAGGGGTGCAACGCCTACCTATTAGTCGGATGAACGTTAAGAGTAGAAGGAGAGAGGTGGAGGAGCTTCCACTTTACTCTTAACTTTTCAACGACTTAGCGGCAAAGGTGGGTCTTTAGAAACGGGAGCTTCTGCTTGTCAAAATATGTGCAACGAAAACGTCCGTGGCCTGGCGGCGAAAACGAGACCCAAAGGAACGGAAGTTCAATGCGCACTGTTGGAGTTGAGAACACCTATGACGAAGGCGTGAAAACATTGTTTGCGAAGGTTTGTTTCTTTTTCTTCGTACCTTTAATAGGATAATGAAGCAGGTAGAAACAAAAATGAGCATAGAAAAGGTCATTTGTTAGGCATCGCTGGCATGCCTCGCGTTCTGAAGCCGCCAGGTAGCCGATGGCAGTTTTGGGTCGTTGACACCTTCGCCCAGTCATTCATTATGCCATCACTAACAAAGAGAGAGAGAGAAAAAAAACGAAACTCTATCAACACGAAATAAATAAAAACATCTCCCTCTGTATGTAGCCGAGAGCGTTGAAAAGACAACATTTATCTTACTGCCGCTTCTCCGGGGTTCCATATTTTGTTTCGGGCTTTTAACGACATTCCGCATTCTGACTGATATGCCCACCACACAGCTCCCATTCTTTACTGCAGTGATTAACGAGGATTCCGCTTCCAAAACCGCCGTACACTTTCGCTTTTTCTTTTTTTTGTCCCGTCTTTAGAGGTTTCCAGAGAGCAGTTTGCATATATTGAGTTGTTTTTTGGCAAAGCTACAAATTAGACGTCCCATGCCTCCCTTCAATCCCTCAAGCTGTTGCGCGGGCGAATGCTTATCAGCGTTACACAGTCGGGAGTTTTCAAAGCGTTCACTTTGTATTCCGAGCAGACCATCGCCTCCCGTGGGAATAAACTGTAAAGCCAAGTATATATAGTACGATTTTACAACCGAGAAGGTGGTTGTCGCTGCAAAGGCGGGCGACTCAACCCAGCTTGCAGAAATACCTCAGCACATGGTCTTTCAATGTGCCCTAACAATAAACTCACTTTAAATAACAAAAAAAAGAAGGCTAGGCGTGGCTCAATGTTAAACTATCCGACTGTCGTTTCAACGAGTCACGCATGCGGAGAAATAGGTCGATCCTAGATCTGCAAGCGGCACGCAACAAAAAGCGCTCAATCGTGATCTGTAACGACCCCATAGCGCAACGAATACCGGCTGTTGCCAACCTACGAAACTAAAGCAGCTGCTTGTCCGATCTTTCGCATTACGACTTGTTGAGTAAAGAAAAATCTCCTGCTTTATACAACCTGTTGAATGGAATGAAGCTGCGATTACGCCAAAAAATGCCTGACGTCACAATTAGCGGCTGCAGTAGTATCCTGTTACGTCACAGGTTTAGTCGAGTGACGAAACGAAAATGTGCCTATCAAAATCTTAACTTCTCGAATTAATTTATTGGTGAAATCTAGTTTTCTTGGTTTGCGAGAGGCGTGAAGACCTACGGTCACTATTTTTCGGCTGGAGTTGGGTGCCCCCAACGAGGCAGAGGGCCTTCGAGCGATGAACTGGCAGCTGAAAGTGACCCCCAATTGACCGCCGCCATGTTGCACACAGTTTTACGTCTAGATTTTAACGAAGTACCGCCCAAAAATAATTGCCCATTAATCTTTAATAACAGTACCGACGAGATAAGTTATGTTTTTCTCGTTTAAGCCCAAAATGAGCTTCTAAGACAAAAACTCGCGGGCTTCTGCAATGCCTCCGCTAAATGTTGTCACCCGCAATGCTGTATTTTTTTATTATTATTATTGAAGCTAGACACTAATTTTGGGGACTAATAGAATTTAAAAAAAAGTTTACATGTTTTTTTACATCGATCGCAATACAAATCTTGGCTCGAATTCGCGCAAAAGCTCCCAGGATTTGGTACGGTCACGTGTCTAGTGGTCAACATCGTACAACATGGCGGCAAGCCAAGTGAGGGTCACTTTACCTGGTGAACGGGATGCCAGTTTATCGTTCCAAGCCCCTCTACCTCGTTGGGTGCCCTGTGCTTTTGACAGCCATTAAACCCAAACCATCATCATCATCAATGTTGATGATGATGGTTATGCATAGCCTAAGTCTTTAGCGTAGCTAGGCGGCGCAAGCCACCGCCCGTTACAAAGGGTATAGACATTAACATCTATCCATCCATTGGAGTGGCGATCCTGAGCATCTTGATGTCGCTCAGCAGCCAATGAAAGTCCGAGATATCAGCTGATAGAAACACCCAAGAACTAATAAGCAAGCAGAAAAGCGTCAGCATAAAAAGCACAACCTGCGTTTTTTTATTTTCTTTTTAACCGTTCAGTGATTATATACTGTGCTCCGCTGAAACCGCTGAAAAGAATTCGCGCGCCTTGTTCGCAAACAATTCACTAATTCTTTGGTACCTCAGCTCGCGGCGTTATCCGATGACCAAGCGTTGTGTTAAACATGAAACAACGATGTGGAAAATTGAATTTTTTTTCCATTCTAGAAAAAAATAAAAATTCTCAACCTTATTTTTAGAAATATGTATTGTTCGTTAAAAAAGTGGAGAGAAAAAAATAAGAACCGGATGATGTTTTTTTTTGTTGCTAATATCTAAAAAAAATTAAAAGAAACGGTTGACTTTTTTAAAAAGTTTGGCGACTTGTTTTATCGAAAATAATGCCTTCATCTCTGGGAACTCATACGACAAATCCCCGTTGCATCGTATATAAAGATAAATGGATATGACAATCCATGTCCGCGGAATGACATTATTCGAACCTTCGAGAATGCCCGCGAAAGCGGGCGATTAAATCCTCGTGAGACGCTCGAACTTCGGGGAGCGTCGCGTTGAGCCGCACTTGGATCCGGCATACGAAACGTGTCCAGTTTCCCGGAGTCGGCAACTTTCGGTGCGTACGGTTCAGTGGCCCGCGCTGCCAGCCGATTCGGTCTGCCTGTTGCTGCTTCCTAGGCAGTCGGGAAATGCGCGCTCCTCGATCACTGGGGGTCCATCAATTATATTTTGCCGGGACGGCGGTGCACAAGGCATATGGAGAGTCTGGTTGACCCCCGGACCGCGAAAGGCATACGCGCGTTCTGCGAAACGTGTACCCGCGACGACTTTAAATGTGACCCCGCTCGGACTTTCGCTACGTTCACCGAACTTACTGTTTTACACAGTCACGTTTTTTTTTAAGCGATAGCTTTAGATGGAAGCTGTGTACGGACGACCTCTCTTGCTCGTGTTGGTCTCACCGCATGACGTTACATGTCACTGACGTCATAGTGTCTCGTGACATCACAGTATCACGGGACGTCATGTTGTCGCATGACGTGACGTCATCGTGTTAAGTGACATCCCCATTTTCACCCTAAATGAAGCGGGGAATTATCTCCGCTAAATTTTGATAACAAATGCTTCTCGTTAAAACCTCTATCAAGTGCTGTCCCTTTTTTTCGTTGCATTTAACAAAATGTCAAAGCAAACAAATTTTTGTTTTTGTTTACCTTTGTACGGTGATTTGGGGTCTGTTAGGCGCGGTAGCGAGATTATTTCACTGCGCTGGACTCGCTAAACGTCTTCGTCGAGTTCCTGCACGGTGTCGATTTTCGTACAACGACGTGTCTGATGTTGCTGTTCCGTGTAGCAGCAACAAACGTACTAATACAGCTGAACAACGGTCAACAGATCTTTTGGAATCCATATATTTCCAAGCACCAATAGCAAATAAAATGTAGCTAATATGTTAAAGAATGACTATTAATACAATATTACTTAATAAATGAAGAGTGTGCTACGCTCAAGCATATAGTGACCTACAATACATGCCATATGCTTGTTAGATCAACCGTGCCCTTCTTTGTTTTTTTTTCCACGGGACTTTAAGTTTTTTTGTTTGTTTTTTTCACCTTAGTGGGATAATGTATTACCACCTCGCCTGCGCTTTGACCTCGTGACAAGTGTTTCAAACGTTATAGACGGCAATTTGGTCCTTCGTCGCTTAATTGCTTGCTACTGCGTCGTCCTTTAACGCCCGTCACCTACGTTATAATAAAGCGAAGCTGTTAAGATAAACATCACCAGACTAAAAGAAAGAGGAACAGAAGAGAGAAGAAAAAGGGAGGGATAATGCTTCAAGCGGATCTACCGTTGTAGCTATTATCTGTGTTCTCTCAGCCCTGAGTGGTTGTAACACACACCACCGACCGAAACCCAATTATGAAGCCCGCCTCAATAAAAAACAAAACAAAGGGAGGACAAAATTAGGAGCTCCATGGAGTCCTCACAAATAAGAATGGACAACGTTAAAGCACTACTGCACACAATGTTGTTTCGCAGCACGGCCTAAGGTGTGTGAACTGCAGGTCCTAATTTTAGGTGCTCATGAGCAAAGAGCCCCTGCATTGTCTTACTCTGAAAAGGAATGGAACTGCGAACTCTTGACCCCCTTTTTGAATACGTAGGGGTGGGGGGTGGGGGGGGGGGGGTTCATAATAGTTTAAAGAACAGAAAAAAAAACACACAGATATCGTATATTCATAAAATTACTTAAGCTTGGCAGAACAGTCGCAAAGCACGCGTCGTGCGTGTTATTTCAACAAGCATATATACACGCAGGCGTGGCAAAAAAGGTAACCGTACGACAGCCGTGTGAAACTACGCCGAGAATCTACACGAGCTTAGACCGTCGTAGAGTATAATCACATGCGGAAGTACGCACGCGCGTCCGATAATCATAGCATGCCGCAATTTATTGCTCGCGTACGCGAGGTAAGGAATTATACTATTCGCTGTCCTTACGGCATGCAGCGTTTTCTCTGGACGCTAATCTCGCAGTTAAGGGCAGCCTAAGCGGAGGATTAGTGATCTGAGTAGCAGAGTTAATACAGGTTACCAGGAGGATTAGCTTCCGCTGCCGTTGCTTCTTTCTCTCACGGGCATGCCGGGCGTATCGCGTTCATCGGCGGCTTTTGTTCCTGGAGTCTGCTCGGAGGCGAGCGTGCTTTACGGCGCATTGTTCGACAAGACACAACGCGCACGCGTCCCCCCCTCCGCTCCGAGGGACACCGATGGACCTTGCGACGTCTTCGGGAAGGTCGATGCCTTTTGGCCTGGGCTGCTCGTAAACTTGACTTTCTAGGCTTCAGTAAATTATCTTTTGTTGCGTGTGGGTGGTTCGGTATACTTAGGCCATGAAAACGATTTGAGCGGAGGTGATCCTCTCAGCGTGTGTTCGTTAAACAACGGGTCGTTATGTCTCAGCAATGCGATGTCATGTTTTCATTGCAATTAAAAAAGAAAAAAAGGATGGATTTATTGCGGCGTTGTTTAAATTCGGCCTGAGGTCATTCTACAAATGTATACTATACCCGTGCACAGACTATGTAGCTCCGCTTCGAATGTGACCTCGTCTGGTCTGAAGGCCTCTACCCTAACGGTGGAAAGTAGCAAAATCTGAACAATTGTTTTGCACGAGAGGCATATGATCGAGGCATCGAATCGACTTAACTCTTAACATTCTGTCGAGAGCGTAGCTTAGAAAATAGACTAAAAAGTAGGACTTAGACAGTGTAGGGGCAGTGTCGTGAACTCTGCATGGCTGGCCATGCTTCCTACGAGTAACAAAAACGTAAATCCGGTATTTCTACCTCTACGTGACTCAAAAAGCCAAGAAAACCAAAAAAATATCATTAGGCACTGCTTACATTCGATTGCGTTAATCATTAATATAATGTTTTTCTTTGTTTGGAGGGGGGGGGGAGGTCACGACATCGTTGGCGAGTATACTAATTCAATGAAGCTCTTAACGTGCTGCGTTGTGTTTTGGCATTAATATATTTTTTCTAACTGCTGTCTTTGCTCCCGACTCCATCTGTATAACAGCTCTGTCTTGAAGGTAACTAACTAAATACAGGGAGTTCGCGAGAAAAGAGAACCGTGTTTTTCGGCACGGTAAATAAATAGTCCATCGCAGAAAGCGCAAACTCCGTGAGAATGTGATGCTAGCGGTTGGGATAGAACGTAAAACTTTGAGAACATGACCTTACCTTTTATTAAAAGATTATTGATAAAAACAAAATTTCTCTAAGAGCCGATTCCACCCTAATTTCGTCAAAACGAGAAACGACATGGCAGGCGCCTGCAGCACCTATTTCAGTGCAAAAGCTTGTCATCAAGAGAAAAAAAATACTATCTTTCTTGCTGGCAACTGTTTCTTTCTGATATAAACCCCACACGGATCCACAACGTGAGTTCTTGTTTTGACAATATTATGCTTAGCTGGACGTCGGTTCATAGAGGAATATCGTTTTTCTCAATTATTTTTTAATTCAGGTAACGCCATGCTCCCAAACTTACGCGTTCTATCCCAAAGCTAGCGTCACATTCTCACGGAGGTTGAGCTTTGTGCGATGCAAAGTTTATTTACCCGGCCAAAGTTTATTTACCCAGGCCATTTTGATGCGTAGTCAAGAACGCACGCAATCAACCCCGTAAATGATCACGTCACAACATGACGCTCCGCTCCAAACAAGCCGTTGCTAAGGCCGTTGTTATATGGACAAATCCATGGGGCTCGACGTGAGGTTAGCAATTGTATGATCAACAAGTAATTGTTTTTTTTTTATAATCATTGTGTATTCTCAATGTATAATAATAAAGGCTTTTTCTATCGCCCGTAATAATGTTTCACATCCGGTTTTGCCTTGCTAGCAGACGACACGAGAGCATCGCGGGTTCAATGGTTCTTTCTGAGGGAGTACGCGACTGCATTGAATGAAGTCGACAAAACTTCTATTCTCGGGGTCAACTTTCTGTGGGTGCCCGTACATGCATCTTTGATCGACGCCCGAGTTGCGCGAGAGCGCGAACGCCTACCCGTTGAAATCGCCTCCGCAATATTTGAGAAGGTGAAAACACCGTGAAGCCGAATCACGTACGACGATGACGTGAAGTGTATAAAGGTCGAAGTGCAAACCAGCACCCGTTTCAATTATTTCTGACAGCACAGCTCTTAAGAGTACATTTGTGTGATCAAACGAACTGTCCGTAACTTTATTTAGACACACACACACGCACATATATATATATATATATATATATATATATATATATATATATATATATATATATATATATATATATATATATATATATATATATATATATATATATATTGCAGCGTGAATGGCCGAGACGGAACTCTTTACCCCGCAGATCCACCCAAAATGTCGCGGATAGAAAAGGCTCGACGATCGTATAACTCGAAATAACGGTTTAGTCGGCATACGTGTGCCAGAAACAAAAAAGAGGAATGCGTCGAAACAGTAGCGGCGTACGTCGCGCGCGTCGGCGGGACAGCTGGCTGGAGCGAGGGTGAATGAGCCTCGTCGTCGGTAGAATTTGAGTGAGTCAGCAGAGCTCACTCTCGATCCCTCATCTACTACACTTGGCATCTCGAACATTCGACCTAGAATGTTTGAGACTGAGTGTGTTAGTGGCGGGAGCCAGGATTTTATTTCGGGAGGGGTTCACTGGCATTATTGACTGCTCCCCCCCCCCCCCCCCCCCCCCCCCAAATGACGAAGCAGTGAACCCCGGCGGTACGGACGTGGGCCGCGCAAAGATTAGGGAGGCGCTGTTAAGATAAAACGGTAAAGCGCATTGTCATTTTTTTTAAAAACAGAGCAGGTTTACTATATGGCACAGGCATGGTGGCTCACTGTTCTACCGTAGTTGTGCCCACTAACTTTAAAAGATTCCTTACAGCACATAACCCTTCCGCTTTTTGGAGTACACTGCATTGCCAACGCGTGCCGGCCAGACAAAACAAAAAAGATAGCTATACCTGGTTACAAAAATTAAACAGCAAATACACAAAAAATTGCAAAATTAGGCAAGCGTTTTTGCACAACTACTTGGCACAATATTCCGGGCCGCCATTAAAATGGCAGATACTGAAGTCGGAATTTAGATGCCGCGAGTAACAAGTCGGCAACGTCACCACCAACATCTCGCTGGAAGCACGGAAGAGCATTTTAGCGTTCCGTGTTCCTTTTCATTTCATTACTTTTCATTTGGATCACAAAGAAGTGAGATTTAAAAAGCACCAGCGTATTTCAGAATACTTTCGCCGCTTCTGCCTGCAAAGATCTTGAAAACGGGGCAGGTCTCGGCGCTGAAGAGATTTTGAGCTCCATTCAAGCTTGGTTTACTTTCTCTCCTGAACCTGGAAGTGAGCTGCTCATATGGGCTGCCAAATGCAAATGGAGAAACGTGAAACGCTCCGTCACGTGTGCGCTACAGGCGGTCGCCCTCGTCCGGGAGGCCCTATTCCCAAACGTTCATTGTCTCCTCAAGATCCAAGCGACTCTGCCCATAACAACGGCGTGGAAGCAGAAAGTCTGTTTTCTACCAATACGGTTGAAACATACCCAAGAGCGTCCATCGAATGGAGCGACCGCCTGGTCTAGCGCTTTTGAATGTTCACCGTGACATGGAAGTTCGGGCGAGGACCTCCTGGACAGCCATGAACGCAGGCGGCTGCATCATAGGAGCTTATTTGGCATAAATGAAATGACTGAGAGCCTGTAGATTGCTTTCTGAAATAATTATAGTCGGTGACAGGTCAAGAACGAAGTGGAAGTTTCCTCTCAATTTTCCACTTTAGTAGAGCGAACGCTGCAGAGGAGGCGACGTCCCTCCACCGTTCGCCCCGCTCAAGTGGGAAAGGGGTGGAGGAAAGCCCACTTCGTTCTTGACCCGTCACCGACTATAGTAACAGTTACTTTTTTATTCGTGGTAATTTACGCCAAAGTAAAAGAACGCTACTTACTTCAAGGTGTGCAAAGCAGCAGAGGTGTGCTTTGACGTCACGTAAAAAGCTAAATTATCTTTTAAATCGAAACCGTTCATCTATTTCATTAATAAAATAGTGCGTAACGCTGCTGAACTAACCGAATGTTCTTTGGCGAACGCTTCTAACCTGAATTTTGTGAACATTAGACGCGGGATTGTTACTGTAAAGCAGTGGTTCTCAATGGGGTCCGTGACCTCTTTGGGTCCGCGAAGGCATTGTAGGTCCGCGGAGCCCTGCCTCATTGGGGTAGCCATAACAAAGTTGTCTTTTTTCGGATCAGGCAACAACAGCTGGGCGAAATTCCTTCGGGAGTATGTCAATAAAGGAAGTCTATTTCACGCTCTTAGTCATATGCATTTATTAAATCATTATTATATTTAACGTATACCTTTTCTCCTTTTACCACGAACGGGGTCCTCCATCATCTCCGCCGATCCACAAGGTCCGCGGAACATCGATGGTTGAGAAACTGCTGCTGTAAAGTATTGAGTTTCTGATGATAGAAACAGCAGCTCGATTTTTTTAGATCTGGTTGTAGAACTCGAGGTCATTAATGTGACTTTACAAACTAAGAAAAGTAGAGCTTGTAACGTGGATGGTTTACAACAAGGCCTGTTAAATATGTTGTTCATTTATTAGCGTCATGCTAACGCATATTTAACCCTTCGATGACTGGTGTTTTTCCAAACGAATGCAAATAGCAAAAGTGTCAGTACTACACAAAACGGAGTGTAAAGTTATAAATATAGACCGATTTCTATATTAGTTAGTATTTAAAGCACTTGAAAAGGTACTTCATACACGTATAACTATTTTTTTTCATTCAAGCATAACTTGATATGAGTTTTGGTTTTATAAAGCATAACTGCTGAGGCTCTACTCATCCAGAAAGAATTCAATTTTGAAGAAAAAAATTGTTCTGAGCATTCCTAGATTTCGCAAAGGCTTTTGATTGCTCAATCATGCAATTTTACAGCAAAAATTGATACATATGGGATGCGAAAGCATGAGGAAGTCTACTTACAGCATCGAATGCAATTAGTTTATACTGATGGATATTCGCTTGTTCAGCGTATTCTTACTGGTGGTTCCACAGGGATGTATATTAGTCATTTTCTTTAAATATTTACGTTAATGATATTGCAACATACGACGGAAATAAACCTTATTTATAATTTCAGTCGAAAGTACGCACTTGAGCAGTACTCAAGGTGCGTGAGCGCAGCGCCACCACTTTGCTTACAGTGCAGTTGCTTTTAAAATTGACGCATATTACTAATTTAATAATATTGACGAGATGAAATCATGGTTCGTTTTTTTTATTATGTTCGCTTTGGTTTGATTGAACTGTGTATTTTTTAGTGAGTGATAGTTTGTTATACTTGGCCTTGAGATTGCCATCCTTCACCCTGCCATGTTTCTATCCTTAATAAATACATATATAAATGGCTGAACACACGTTTTTTATTTATTTGAGCATTTTCACCCCACAAACACTCTTCCCGAAAAACATATAAGTTGGAGATAGTCCGCGCTCCCCCTTTGCTCCAGCCCCACGCAAAACCGACTGCGCAGGGTGCAGGAGTCAGCGGGTCCCGGGGGGGGGGGGGTAGGTTTCACATTTTGGGGAGGGGTTTCGACCCCCAAACCCCCCTCTGCCTACGCCACTGTGAGTAGGTGGGTCATTCTGGCCTCCTTATCTTTTACACTCGGGGGTAAGAGTAAACACGAATCTTCTAGGCGTATACGGAGAAGCGTTCCTTCTCGGTCACGCACGCGGCAATATCATTCCCGATGTTATTATTCAGCTCCTTCGCTATTTGGGGTCTTGCTTAAAAGTGAAAACTGAAGAATCAATAAGATTTTTTCTCGCTGTGATGATTACAAGCAGGTAGAGAACACACACCCATATTGCGAGGCTGAAAAACGAAGTCTGGGATCTCAAACGCTCATGTTAGAGTCAAAATAATTGCACCTTCATTCCACGCACCTCTAATGACTAGAACAACCTTCTTTCTCAGAAGGCCATGTTAGTAATTTGGATTTGTTTCAATTTGCTTTGAAGAACATATGTGACTGATTTCATGTAGTAGTATTAGTATAAGAAAGATATATTTGTTGTATGTATATATACCATACAATGGAATTGCTGCCTGCTCTGGATAGCAGACTGTATAGTATTCGAGTTTTTGTGTCGTTTGTAGCCATTGTTCTTGTAATTTCCTTTTGTATCGCTGTTCCAATTTTCATTCCACTTTTACATCTTCTTATTTGTTCTACCTCTCCCATCTATAATGCTTTATGCCTTGAGGGTATGTATAAATTTAAAAAAAAACTGCAAAATAAAAAAGAGGGACTTGTGGAGCTTTGATATCATTTCTAAACAGGTGCCTTTGTGGCTGTATTTTTAGGAGATATTCCTGCGTGTGATGATTTGCGTCAGACAGTACCGTATCGCACGCACGGAAATACCATTCGTTTTTATAAACCTGGTGAGTTTTCTTGGGCCTGCCATGTTCCAAATAACTACAAAATCAAAATCGTCTCATTGTGCGAATGACTCAAACTGTTCCAGACGGCATACTTGAGTCATTCCGTGTGCGTCCATGCGTTCGTCGTCTGCAGCAGACATCTCGAGACGTCTCGAGGACCGGAAGTTGCCGTCGCAAATATTTCGGAAACAGGCGCTTCTCGGCAAACCTCTGTCGTGGTAAGTGTGAAATCTAGGCTCCCTATATCTATTCTTTTTAGACGTTGAAATTGCACGTAACGATTTTTGACGGATCGTTCTTCCGGAGCGAAGTCCAGTTCCATGTATTCGTCCATAACAACGCCCCTAGCAAAGGTTTCAGATAACCTACGGTTTTAGATAACGCTTCAGATAACCGACAACAATAATTTTAACGATCAAAATGTGCTAGACAAAGAATTTGGCTAGTCTTGGCTGGGTACTTGGCGGGCCCAGCCAAGCTAGCTTTACAAATGTGTCGCCTAGCCTAGAGCTAGATCTAGTTACAAAGGGGTCACCATTAAGTCCAACCCAATCCAATCCAATATCTGAGGTGTGGCTCTACTCTGAAGATTAATTATTTAGTGCTCTCGCCGATTCGGTATGTGCAAATTATGCGCTCTCGCGCTGGCACGCCTGTGATGAAACTGAAGACAACGTGTGTGATAGAGTGTGCTACTGCATGTAGTATTTCTTTACTCCTGTGATAACAGTTTGTTTTCTTTCTCTCTCTCTCTCTCTCTGTCTTTGTGTGTGTTTACCTCTTTATTTTTGATTCAATAGCTTATTTTATATGCATAAATTCTGACCAAGTTGCAGCCTATTCGATCCAAATCCCTGAAAAACTCGAAATACTACGTTGCTAATCTTTGGCACTAATCTGCCCTCAAACCAGACCGGTACGTGGGTTCCAAACGGGACAAGGTGCCTGCAGCTCTCGTTCTCTAGAAAGAAGACAAGGAAAGTATAAAATTTTCTAAACAAAAAGAAAAAAAACGCGCAAGACAACTTACTTTTAAGCGTGAATAAGCCTGCTTTCGCTCGCTGTTCTCGTTGTGTCCTCGCGTGAAGCGCCCATAAAGACAGCTGCTTTCGCGCACGCGGCAGCGCCGAATCAAGGTTTATCTCTGCGGCTTTGCCTGGATCGCTTCCCTCAAAGGCTGGACTCTAGAATTCGCTCTAGAAACGCTGGGCGTGCGAAAGAGAGGACCCGTCGTATCAAGCCGTAGCCGCTTTGAAAGCCCGGCTCTATTTGGAACGAACTCGCGAGAAAACGAAACATTTTGCGCTGCCGTTAAATGCACGCTCTTTTTTTTTTTTATTTTTTTTTATCTTGCGAACGATGATGCTATTCTTGAGTGAGGCATTTATAGCCCGCGACATTCCGTATGCGTATCCAAAAATACGTGAAACGTTGGAAAAAATAATAACGAAATCTTGTCCCGTTTATTGACTGCTGAACGTTTCGTGCACTTGTGTTTCTGTCTCTACTTCTTTTCTGTCTTTTCAGGAAACGTTTTACAGCTCAAAGAGTCGTGATACGCATTTGACATGGAGAGATTTTAAAACTGCGACTGTTTCCAAGTTTAGTGGTTCCGGGCTAGGCGGAGGAGAAAGGTAGGACTACTTCGAATGTGATGCGAACACTGATAAGGCAAAAATTAGGCTCCCAAAAATTAAAGATAAGAAGATAAACTCTAGAAAATAAGATCTAAAAAATAAGTTATGAATTGAAAAATTACATTTTTATTAAGTCAGTGGTTTTTTCGGCTATCAGGTGCATGAACTGCGTTGATTCAAGTGCATTTTTATGGGGAATTTTGAAGTCACGTAATTACGAACAATTACTGCTATACCTCGCAACTTCCCTTAACTGAAAATTTAGAATAGCATTTAGAAGTTTTCATGTGAAAGGTTCTTGAATTTACTAAAGCTTGGATACTGAATGACGAATGTCTGCTCAAAAATCAAGAAGGAAATAAGTCGGAATCTTTTCGCCAAGAAGGACTTGCTTTTCTTATCGTCAATCAAATTAAAGCAAAATTAGAGGAAATTGGTCAAGCAATTTGAGAGATGCGATACAGAAACCTTCCGGAAAAACAAATTACCAATGGTTCCTATCGTATCGGAATTTGCATCATCACTAAAAGGCTTCATCTAGCGTTTGAAAGTGGCGCGAGCATTTCAACAGCATAGTTTCTAGAAATAATTATGCTGATCACTAGATACAATTTGCATGAAAATTAACAACTCGATGACCACAGATTTGCAGCTGGCGATTCGATAAGAAATCTAGCTTCTCAGATCTTTAGTAAATCAAAGAACCGTGTCTCGGCGAAATGTCACTACTGATCAATTTGAAGTGTCCGGGAGCTTCTAGCTTTGACTATATCTTCGTTTTCTTGTTTCTTAGCATGTAGCTTCGCTATTCTAGGATGGAAAGTTCAGTATGATATCGAGGATGAACTTTTTTTTAAGTTAGAAAGGAAACACACATATAGTCTTTGGTGTGTTTCTCCTGGTCCTCGTTCTCTGCAGCATTAAACACATGACATAAGGCGCACGCCATGGCCGAAAACACAATAATCTTACACTTTTCTCTTTTCGAGACTTTAATTTAATCATGTTATTAGTAACCGGGACAAAACGCATGCAAGATTTATTTATTATTTGACCGATAGCAGCGGATTATACTTTTTCCGCCTTGTTTTAGTTTAGGAAATATGAATGATTCAGCTAACTGACCTGTTAAATTACACGTACCTGCTCAAATATGGCATCCGATCACATTTTTTGTCGAAACAACATTGGAAACTGAAACAGTGAGCCCATACTTTGTTCCAAAAATACCTTACATGGCCCACCACGACGACACCGTCTGCACGAAGCACATACAGAAAGCGCAAAGACGATCCGCACATAGTAATCACGAAATAAACTGCAATGCCACCTTTCCTAAATATCGGACGTCATGAAAATAACGTCAGTAATGTGTTAAAACAAACTAAAGGAAAACAAGGAAGCAGAGCTTTTACTACACAGGTAAAGTCGAACAGTACAAGTTTAACTTTATTACTGCAAAGAAATTCACGAGGGATGTATTGTAATTGATAATGCAAGATTTACATGGTTCTTTGACCGACAGCACAATCTGAATGCCCGTGTAAACAAAGCAACAATATAACCCACGTGTGAACAAACACATAATTTACACGAACTAAGAAGACAGATGGATAGAGTAGCACTGATATGTGATAATAACAAACATTTTAATAATTAGATACAATTACAAAAAAAATGTCATAATTGTTTAAAGGCTAATATTTTTCCCTTTCTTGCCTCGGGCGAAAGACCGTCCCATCAAACAGCTCAATTCGCCCATCACGCACGTAGCACGATCGAGTGAAGTTCGAGTCTTCTTTACCCTCATGATACCCTGCGGGTTTTATTCGTTCAGTAACTCAAGGTACGAGTTATGTCCCCTTTTGAGGTCGTGCGATCGATCAGCGTCGTCGCCTTCAAAGCGCGCATTTCTGGCAAACCATAGGACAGCAGCATGCAGCGACGGCTATTTGGCGTTCGCCGAGAAGCAATCGAAACAAAGCGACGTGTTTCGATGCATAATTTACGGCGTCGATGCCCGCGTCTTCCCCGTCGTCCAGGCCGCGTGTTTTTCTTTTGCAGCGTTCAGCAAACAGCGGAGCTATGCCGTAGGCAAACGAGTTGGGATTGAGACAAACAGCACGCGGCGCCGCCACGTCCCCTGGGGCGGACCGCTTCTTGTTCCTTTAGGAGTACAAACGACGAGGCACCGACTGGTTATCGAGCGGCGGCGATCGGAATCTCGTACCCCTTGTCGTGCCACAGGAGCGCGGCATGCGCTCTCTATGGCATGAACTCCGCGGAACTCCACGGGAGTTGTCACTTGGGTTTCAGACATAAAGGGGGAATGCAACGAGCTTTGTACTTTGCGCGAATACCGCTTGGAACGGATCCGGTGACGTTAGATCGACCTGTGAAACACCCGTTCGTGTTTCACCACAAGCTATCGAAGTTGCAGAAAAAGTTAAAGAAAAATGAGCAGCGTTCTCCCCCACAACTCGCAGCCAACCCTACCGAAAAATCCGGTATAACTTTTCGCTATCCGGATTATGGAACCGGAAATCTATCTGGATTCTATCTGGACTCTATCTGGAATTTAGGTTTTCAGAAATTATTCCTTTGTCTGCAATCTGGATTTCGGGTTTCCAGAAACAAATTTCCGGTTCCATAATCCGGATAGTGAAAAGTTATACCGGATTTTTCGGTAGGGAAAGCAAGCGGTCCACGTGATCTGGAGCCGATTATATGCCGCCAATGTTGATCATAGCCACGCGCTGGGGTTGGCAAGGCACAGGACACGCGCTGAGTTCCAGACATTGTTATGGTTCGGCTATTGTCGTCATTGCAGCGATTGGACACGGACCACTACCGCAATGCTTATCGAGCTATCGATTATCACGAGCCCAAATCGAGTGCCCACAGAATGCTCGGGTCCAATCTATGAGCCGCATTCAAATATCGTCACTGGGGTATACTGCGATCCGCCCAGCTACGTCATCAAGCTTTCGGAAAGGAAAGATGTAATGAAAACGCTCGCTTTAGTCCTTGAAATTACACCGCAATTAAGGAGTTTCTTGGCTAGTGGCGTTGCTTGCGAGTATACTTGAGCCCCTCTAGAGCCGGTAAGTTTGTGCAAAGTGATAACGTTCCAATTGAATATCGTTGCACCACCTCTTTCACCTCCTTATGGCTGCCGTCAAACAAATAATTTTTCTTTTAATCGCAGTCTGGGACTAGTATTATAGAGTTTAGTATGGGCGCCCTCAAAGCTTTGGGTACCCCAGGCAGCTTAGGGCGATGCACTTCGGAAGCGCAGTGCGAAGCCCGAAGCGGCACCCAGAGCGTTGGGGATTAGAAGTCCCTATTGTAAAATTTTGACGCACGACAGGATGACATTGGCCAACATTCGCAGCGATCTTTAGTTACACGCTACGGGGTTCGTCACAATTTAATCAGCGAAATACAGCCTCCATAGAAGACGAGCGATATGCTACCGCATTTCGGCGTAGCCTGAAGCTGAAGCACTGCAAAAACGCAGCCCCGTTTTTTTGATTTTTTTGTATGCGTTACGAATTAAATCACAATGTTTTATGTGGGAAAGTGATGTGCCCGTTACCGAAAAGGAGTATCAACGCGTAGCGGAACTCGTTCGTTCCTCAAAAATGGACGCGTTACTGAGATTCGTTACCGTCCTGCAAATGTAACAAAGCACCTTACCGTTGTTTCTGAAAAAACTAAAGAAACGTTGCTTTTGAGTCACTTTAGATTTCAGTATTTGGCAGCGACAAGCCGCAGTTACAATCTTCGCTTTTAAAGAGCGATTTGACTGTATTTTTCACCCTTCGCTGATCAAATCTGTAGACGGCAGCGTGGTTCCGAGGTGTATTAACACCTTAAAGGGACCGAAAACGTGGATAATGTTAGAGAAAAGTAACGTGTAACGAGTAGCGTAATTTCATACACTATAGCATAAAATAGTAATGAAATTACTTTACTCGTTAGTTGCTTCGGATGCTAACGAGTACGCTAGTACGCCACCGAATAAAGTAACGTCGTTACTTGTAACGCGTAATGTCCAACAGGGCACTTTGTCCCATGCATAGGGTGCTATTGTTGGTGTCTCAAGCCGTAAGGGTAAAACCGCGTCGACTGTAATTTCTGAAGGGCCATACGCTTGCATTCCTTCCACCGGCCTCTACTGACCGCCAATCCTTTTATTTATTTGTTTATTTATTTTGTTCGTCGCCACTATAACATATAAAGAAGAAAAACGAAGGAAGCATATTAGTAGATCGATAATATCCATTATGCAGAAACAGCTTCTGTCGCCGCCTGATAAATTGAGCGAGAAGGGGGGGATTTTGCATTTTGCTGTCTAAAGCGTTATATATATATATATATGTAATTACGGTTTGTTTAGGCGCTTTTTGTTGCCCCATGTTCGTTCGTCAATTAACTAGGTTTCGCGTGAGAGAACTGAGACGTCAGCTTTTGCTCTTTTCATCCCTCTCTTCGTTCGCTAGATTCATTTTTGGAAGAATTACGATTAAAAATAAAGGATCGTTTTTTTTAATTATTATTTTATGCTTTAAAAGAACGAAATGTTGATGTCTCAAAACAGCTTGCAAGAAAATCTTTTTTTTTTATTTAAGTTATCTTCCTGTGAGACTGACATTCTTCTCTTTTTTTAAATTTTGTTCTCGTTTGCCAATATATTTTTGTCTGGTCTCTACCAGTTACTTTGCTATTGCTTCGCTTGGCTGATGGAGTTTGTATAATTAGATGTAAATGAGCTTCCGCAAATTGCACTACAAACAAGTCAGGTCTGATGGCGTCGTTTCGGTGCTGGCTTCTCCTACACGAGTCAGCCGCTCACTCTCTGGAACGCCAGTTGATCGATGTGAGTTCCCGAGAGATAATTAGAACGATTTCAGTAAAGTGAAAAGAAAAAAGTTTACCTTTGAGCGAACTGCCTACATGGAAATGTTTTTATCGTTCGGAACCATAAAAACATGCACGTCTACTCGAGAACAAAGACGCCCATATTCTTGTTATTTATTGAATGAGTTAGAGATACTGTGACATACAGAAGGGAAGATTAGAAGTTAGGCAGTGTCCATGTTTTTGGTTGGAACCTACCGTATTGAAAAAGGCCTCGGAAGCGTGCATTATTTTATATGGCTATGAACCTGGTGTTTGTTTGCTAATATGACGCAGCTATCACGCGAAAGAAAGTATTCGCAATAGGTCAGGTAGTACGACTGCGATAAATAACGGAATGGCGACTGCAGTCCATCAACAAAAGGAAGAAAAAGGAAAAAAAAAACAACACCTAAGAGTTACGGTTGACTTTCGTTTCTTGGCCTCCTTCGTGACCCTCCCGATCTGCAAGGAGAGGAAACTAAACGGACTAATTCTTTTTTAAGAAAATTGAAGCTGTGTGCCGGCTCCTAACCGAACGATCTTGTTTTGCCAGCAAGAATAACTTTCAGCGCTCTTCTCCATTGTACATAAAGTGATCTCCTTTGGCGATGGCACATTGCACTGCCCTTTGAACAGCGTGTATATATATATATATATATATATATATATATATATATATATATATATATATATATAGATATATATATATATATATATATATATATATATATATATATATATATATATATATATACTATATATATATATATATACAGTATATATATATATATATATATGTATATATATATATATATATAAATAGAGAAGAAAGAAACCGTTGGTAGATAAACAGTAATCAACGGACGGTTTATCCTTCGACGTTTCGGCCGGAATCCGGCCTTCGTCGAAGAATAGTCCCGTTGTTGTGTGTTTACCAGGGTTTATTTTTTTCTCAGTATATCCACGCCTTGGGCCCCCTGCCACCATGTCCGTTGTATGCGTATCTATATATATATATATATATATATATATATATTTAGTATGATTCACAGATGTCAATGATTCGTTATATAGTTACAGAGACGTTCAGCTCCTAAACAATTCCATTTGTTGTTCATTTGCTTTCTAAAAAATAAAATGTAACTATCTGCGACCTCACAGTAGCGGTCCCAGAGATATTAGTTTTAAGAGGGGCGGGGGGGGGGGTGGAGATGGGGGGATTCTAGATATTGGTTTTAGGGAGGGGGGCGATAATTTAGGCGGCAGGAGAAACCATGAGAGACAGTAGCGGCACAGGGCGCCCAGGAGATTATGCCGGACATCGCCGCCGTTTCACACGGTGCCGCCTAAACCAAAAATTCCTCGAAGCGACGGCTAATATTCTCTTCTAAAGAGATATGAGAGAACTTTTAAATAATCCATGAGGTGCGACTAATATACCTAGTCGAAGTCAACTGGTTACTTGCAGTGAAATAGGTTGCTCCTGCATTTTTCAAACAAATTTAGAAAAAAAAACTAAAACGTTTTTTTTATTGGGGGGGTTATTTTTTGGAATTTTTGTAACTACAACGTCGTGGTAAACTTTTGATTATTTTTATTGTATTTTAACCATTCCTAAATGCTTTCTATTTGCTATTCTTCAATAATATTCTATTCACTATATTTAAAGCTAGTCTTAAACTTTTTTAATCCTAACCTTAGAGATTATTTTAGATGAGGCGGAGGGGGCAAATTTCCTCCTTTTTCGTTAACGATTTAAAAATAGACAAAGGTTGCACAACATGATACGAATCGACTTGATCATCCCACCACGGCCTTCCTAATATCAGGATGTACATAACAATATGAAACTCTAACCTCGCGCATTTAATTCCCTTTCCTTCGTTGCACATTTCGGCCACCAGGACGCGCTAGCTGTTTTCGCCAAACACTTGAATTGTTTATTCTTTGTTGTCTATTGTAGGTCAGGAGACTTCGATAGGTGGGTCAACTTCCTTCGCCCTCCTTCACGTCTTTTCCGCTGGGAGGCGTTGCTTCCCTCGGAGCTTTGCGAATAGAACGATGTCTAGAACTATTCTTCGAGACCTCAACAAATTCGATAGTTGTCTCGAAGAAACCGCCGATGACAGCTAGCTCTTTCGAAGAATCGGTGTCGCCGAGGGAGTACACTGAGTTCATCCAATACCATCTAGAATTTCCGTAAGGGCGTCGCAGCCAGGGTTGGGGGTCCACTATCAATGACGTCACGAACAGGCCTTGTCTTCTAGCTGGTACCGGTTCATCACGCTCGAAAAGCAAAACAAAACCTCTGCGTAAACTATTTGTTTCGAAGCGTCGTAGTCGGTAAAGAACTACTCGAAATTCATCCGGCCAAAAAGGCACGAACAACAAAAATGTATCTGCGATAAAACGGTAGGTAACAAACTCCAAGCCTCCGTTTTACGACCTCCAAGTGACATAGTCGCGGTGAGAACATTGAGAGAAAAAAACATCGTTCGCCAACAACGACGCAATGTTTCTTTCTCCCCGACGTGACAGACTTCTCGACAACAGAAGGACGACCTCACGCTTCTTTCTCGAGTCGGCTTGTGGCGCCCGGATGAAACGCATTCGCGGCATCGCATGAAAGCGTAACAGGCGACACGCAGAGATGCGGGAAAGGAAACAAAATGAGACAAAAATAATATTTAATGGGAGAAGAAACAAAAAAGATGAAAGTAGAAGTGCAAGGCCGCTGAAGTCTCGATGGCCGCAGCAGTCGAAAAGGCTCCGAGAAATAATTTATATCTCACCACCGGAAGGTGGCCCGCACTAAAACTACCCATTTTGAGAGAGAGAGAAAAAAGCTTGAAAACAAAGCGTTGCTGTCGGGAGGAAAAAGGTACGGTAGGCAAGGTAAGTGGTAAGAGAAGGCAGCGGAGATGGAACATGGAAAAAATGTAAAAGTGGCAAGAGAGCACGGTCCGTTTAAATATTTTAGTCCGTAACGCTTTGTTGCTTTGCGGGCGCATGGAGACGGGAGCACACTATGTAGTAAAGAAAGATGGTAACTATAAAATGGCATGCGATGAAGGACGTGGGACGATTTTTTTTTCAGAGGAGTGCTTTGAAAATAAGCGAGAAAATAGTTCTGGACCGTCTTGGGGGCTTAATTCGATGTTGCCTCTTCCGCTGAAGCCTCTGGAGCTCTCATCTGAAAAGTTTGTGCTACTCAATAAAAATATCGTGTTGCATTCGATGTATTGCCGAACATACATTTGTGAGTCGATGTTCGTACCCGCTCTCGGGTTTTTCAACAGAACAGTGTAGTGGTAACCCTCTTTAGATTATTATTTTTACATCGGCAGCTGACGGCAATATTAACCTCCTAGCGTGGTTGATCATAGAGTCTCCCAATCATTTCGGAGGTCCTTATTTGTCCTTAACCGTTTAACTGTTTTGGACGAGCCTAGCTCGTCAAAGTAGAGCCGTCCCTCAAACCGCTCAAAACGAGTATAACTCGTCTGCTTTCCCCGGTTCCCTCACTGAACCATTTTGAACGAAATAGGCTTGCTCTCGCTTAGTTTGAGGCTCTGCCAACACTTGGCAGGACTAAAGATTTTTTTCTCATTTTGTTTGTGGTTGGAAACCTGATTTCGAAGGCAACAAATGTAATTTTGAGGTCAACAATCAAGTATTTGATGGTAAGAAATTCTCCAAAACTCAAAACTGTTAAGGGTTAACACGGCAAACATCAGAAAACCACAACAATAGCAGTATTGCGGATGAAAGCGACTGCTGTATCTATAGGAGCAAAGTATCTGTAGAGAAATCCGTTCGATCGAACTGCATGGACAACTGCATAATTCCCGTTTACGATTTCTCTGGCAATCTAAAAAAAAAGATAAAGTGATGGCGAGCATAGTTTTCATCCGCACTCAAAGCGCAGAGTGCACTGACCTCTCAAAACACACGGTTTTCGCGAGGAACTTTCGTGAATCGGTGGGTCATCGAGATCCGGGAAACTGGCCCTAAAGTCCAAGTAGTACTCACAACACTAACGTATCGTTCTTATGTCTTGTGAAAATACCACGAATGTGGAATTTAAAACATTTTTGCCTTGCTTTTTTAATAAAATCGTTTTCAAATATCGTAATATTAGCGAGTTTTATAGAATAGAGTAAGCAAAAGCTTTGAGTACGCGAAGAAATAGCGTCGCCGCCACCGGGATCAGTGGAGATTTTTTTTTTTTAAGGCGTAAAGGATAATTTAGGATTTTATCGGCCTCTGGTGACTTTTCGCAGAAGAAATAACGAAGCTGGCAGCAATGACAGACTTACCTTTGACAACCGTGCTTCTTTCGGTGCATGACAACCGACTTACGGTGACACGTCTGTTGCGGGTCATGTCTCTTGCGACCGACAAATCATGGGTGGAAAATATTAGAGACGCGCGTGCACTTTCGACTCGTTAGCTTTTCGCAGCCATTTTCTGAATTGACTTTCGTTTCAGCTGTTGTGAACACAACCGAACACAAATATCTGACTCGGGCATTAAATATGTGACTGTGAAACTTTGAATTTTAACTGTTACCAAGTGTTATTCGCGCCGCTGACAGGCCGTCTTTGGAGGAAGCTTAATTGAAAACGCTTCACCGTGGACACAATATACAGAAATAAGCTTGTTCCGTAGGCATCACATGCTGTTTCATGGGATTCATTGCACAGTTTATTTTACGACTCGAAGCAGTCTTGCGGCCTTAGAGGAATTGGCATCACCTACACTGTGCGTGGTTGTACATTGTTTTTTCTGCGACTTCGATTGCGGTAGACCAGCAAGTATCCCCGCAGTTGAAGTCGCAGAAAAATTTAAAGAAGAGCGAGCAGCGTTCACCTCCTTAACTCGCAGCCAGAACAAGCGGCCACGTGATCTGGAGCCGATTATATGCCGCCAATGTTGATCATAGCCACGCGCTGGGGTCGGTTAGCAGCTTCGATCACATGCTCTCGTCGGTGCCCCTCGTTCCGGGGGCCCAATTAAGTCACCGAGGAGGAGTGGAGCTCTGCCATCACCAGTTCCGAGCTTCTCCCACAACTCCGGGCTGTTCAGAGAACCCACGATGCGGCGGTGAGGCTATATGCCTCCCCGTCCCCACGTGGGAGCGGCCCGCGGTGCTGCTCTAAGAGCGGCGCTTCTCAGGACCTTAATCAAGTTTCTTTGTCTGCCTGTCTGTTCGATTGCGAGTGGTGAAAAACGAACGGGTGTACACAGGCCATTAACGTAGGGGGTCCGTTCTAACCAGTATTTGTGCAATGTACAAAAATTGTTGCATCGCCCATCTAAAAAAAACGTGCAGCCGTATTCATCCATCCATCTCACGAGAGCCAATCGAGGCACCGACCTTTTTCGTGCGCACGTTTATAAGGCCGCGCGGCGCACGGTGTGCTTCTAACGATGACCGTTCGGCCTCTGGCTGTAACTCTAACGTTGGTTTTTCCTCTTTTTGCAAAACTTCTCTCTCTCCCTCTCTCTCTCTCTCTCTGTGTGTGTGTGTGTGCTTATGTAATGGTCCCAAACCGACAGCGCTCCCGCCGGTAAATGCGCAAAGCCCGAGCAAACTTCTGCCGCTTTGGCTGGCCCTGTTCAGACACCTCTCTTTTTCCCGCCGTGGACACAGCCAAGGGTCGAAGAACCTTCACGAAGGAAAAATTCAGGATATAATACAAGGGTACTTGGTAAGTTGGTACTTATTTTCTTTTTTCTTTTTCTATGCTATGACCGAAAACCAAAGAGGTCTCAGATAACGCTGTGACGCCCGAAACCGGCGTAAGAAGTCTGTGTGCGGTGCCGATAGCGGCAGTTGGACTTCGAGCGTGACAGCTGCTTTCGACGACTCCATGCTAACGAGCATCATAAATATTCATCGGTACGAGAGAAACCCAAACGCCACCCGGTTCAGCCTGGTTTTTGTATCGATTTCCTTTCCTGGTGTATATCACCGCCTTGGCAATTGTCGTCTTTTGTCGGCCCCTGTCTGCTCGACAGTCTGTCCTTATTATTTTTTTGCGATGTTTTTGAAGGAATACGGGAGTGCTTATCTATCATTCTTGTTTAGTTTAAGGCCTATCCTATCAGATAAAGTGCATTGTCCTCGTGGCAGGATATGCCCCTATGCATAAATCTGTTAATCCCACACTGAAGCCTACAGTCCTCCCTGTGGGTAGACATTCCAGGACT
This sequence comes from Ixodes ricinus, assembly GCA_037355805.1. Taxonomy (NCBI): domain Eukaryota; kingdom Metazoa; phylum Arthropoda; class Arachnida; order Ixodida; family Ixodidae; genus Ixodes; species Ixodes ricinus. Next base: position 183,509 of record JAZHYW010006703.1, read on the forward strand.
AGATATGACGCCCAACACAAAAATGTACCACGTATATTTACGGGGTGCTCGAGTTTTTCCACACCTGGGACAACGTGATTTCAAAGGGAGTCAAGAAGCATAAGCCACGGCCGCTCGATTCTGCTTCCCGCTCCGCAGGGAACGGCTTGCCGAGTGGCTCCTTCTTTAGTCGGGAGAAACGAAAGTTCGCAGAGCGGCCACAGTGAGTGGTATTGAGCCTGGCGGCGTTGACAAGGGGCCACGGTTAAAGCCACTTGATGTGTTTGTGTTTAGCCATGGCAGCTTGCGGCGGGCAAAGCAGGAGCGGCCCGAAGCCCGAGCAACGCAAAAGCATCGCTCGTGTCCTCTGGGTCGAGCTTCCAGCGACGACCTCAGAAAACTCCGCTTGATCGCTGTATCTATGCATCTCCTGGTAAAGCGGCAGGCCGTAGCTAAGCGGCAGTGATCAAGCGGCTGTGCACAACCTACCGGACGAATTTATCTGGCATGGCTACACAGCCAAGTCTAAACTGTCAAATGTAAAAAAAGATTAAAAAAAACAAAGCAACGTTATAAATAATATCGTATTGTTTTGTAGTTTCAGCAACCATAAGGAAACACAGGAAACTATCTTCGAAATCAAAACCTCTGCATGAATATACGTGAACTTACGACACATTTCTAAGCTGCGTGATTTCAATTATGAATGAATTCCGCGCACAACGTCCCACCTAAATTAAAACGAGAACCCAGGCTGGGGACGCCAGGATCCATTAGCAAAATAGATCTTCAGTTCAGAGTTCGTTAAGCTTGCACGTGAGATAGCGGTACCGCTGAAAGCTTTGCTCGGGTTCATTAGCGTGGTTATATGCTTCCTTCAGTACCCAATTCGCATTTTCGGTCTTGTTCTTTTTTTTTTTAACTTTGAGCTTTATTCATTGCAGCCTCAACAAAAAATGCTTAACTATAATTGAATAATTACATCGACCTCACCCTAATCTCTAAAACTGCACACGCGGTCATTTTCTTTTCTTTTTCGGAATTTAATTGTGCGTTTGTCTTCGAAGGAAGGTTAATACACCACGAGCGTCTAAATATGATCTAGCCCTCAAAATCAGACTTCGATCTTGAACAGAAAGCGGCGAGTAATAAAAATAAAAAAACACTCCCGGGGGGAAAAAGTAAAAAAAACAAAAGGGACACACCTGATGGATTAGAAAGGGTTCGTCCCTCCTATGCCGAACACTCCCAAGGATGCCAGTGTTTCAATAAGCAAGCCGATGTCAGCCAGGAATGGCAGATTGATGCTTGAGATATGGGAACCCCAAAACAGAATGTAAAATAACTCCAAAACGCCGAGAAAGAAAAAAAAAAAGCAGTGCAGGGCCACGGGGAGACGTAATAGCTCTCTCCTTCTCTGCAGGAAAAAGATTCCGAATCGATGCATTCGACCCCTGAGCCGCAGCGCGATCGAGTCTCGTCATGGGACCAGGCAGTCCCGACCGGAAGATTCATCACTGTTCGGTCCGCGGGGTGAACGCTCCTCCGGGGGATACGTAATTCCCAGTCGGAATCGGCCACAGGCGTAATTGCGATGGATACACGCGCGTGCTCCCTCCGGCACCGACGAGGCAAGTATGCGGCGGACCGATGATTGGGTTGCCACTCCGGGATCGAAACGAGACTTCCTCCTTGCAGGGTGGTTTGGTTCTTCTTGACATGCCAAGTTCGTTGTCGTACGTAGTAGATGACCCGACCACGAACTTTGAACTCGCGGAAGTTACCCGCTGTACATGAGGAGAAGCGAATAAGCAGCACCTCTTCTTGAGCCGCCTATACCATTATATAGAAGGCCTGTCAGAGTGATCAAAGATGGCAAGATAGCGAAATGTAATCAGTGGCCGAAGAGAAAATATATAAATAAAATAAATAGTAACAACGGCCCGCGAATTAGTTAGCCAATTCTTGCCCCGCCTCCCACCAAGTGTCAAATTTTAGGTGGTAGATTTGAATCCAGAACTTTTTTTATTTGACTTTATCGGCATCCTCTGTACCCATGCGTACAGGTAGAACGGTAATAGTGAGGACAACCCTAATACAAGACATAACTTATAACCTTCCTGCAGAGACTTTTAAGCCGGGATCACACTGATTATACATCATACAAAAGACAGTCTGCAAAAAGATGTGAACGCGTCACCACGAGAACCGTGCTTCGAATGCCACATGGCAATAAGTTAAAGGAGAAGCTTGGCACGGGGCATTCGAACCACGGATATTGCGGCGAGACTCGTGTTTGCAGACTGTCTTTTGTATGATGTAGGAGCAGTGTAACCGCGGCTTTAGTAGACAAAAGGTATTCATATTCGCAAGAGTATACCATCACCTCAGACACTTACCTAAACCCGAGGTCCCCTCGTAAAAAGACCCTTCTAATAACCGCCAAAAGAGGGACGGTTAATACGGCGTAAACAAGCCGTTCTGGGCATCAACGTCGCGGAGGGAACGACGCGGCCGCGTATAATTACGACGTGTGCACGGACCATGCACACCGCGCGACGCCAGTCTGCGATGGACGCGGAGCATCGAGAAAGACAATGTCCACCCTAAAAACAGAGACGGCGTCCACTTCCTGCCGCCGTCGCACGCGACCCAGGTGGTGCCGGCCGTCCAAGAAGAGGGGAGGCCCTTCTCCTTGCGAGGCCTAGCGAGGGTCCTCCGCATTGTCTCTGCCGTGTAATTAGCCGCCTGCAGTCCCCCGCCGCGGCCGGACGGACGCTGCTGCGCTGGCCCGCAGCTTTTAGCTGGTCGCTGCTGCATCTCTTCTCCCCGCGCGCGCGCGGCGGCGGCAGGTTCGTTGGCTTCGAGTGACCTTATATTCGCTGTGAGCATCCTCGCCTGCGGACTCGTTCCTGGCGCATGCGGCCGAGAGTGGTCTTCCAGACGGCCTTGGTCCTCCATGTGTGTGCGGGGGCGAGTCTGGCCGCTGCGGGTTTCGATGCGTGCGCAAGGACGAGGAAGAGGAGGCGATGGGGTATCTGCGGAGAGGCTTTCACGGTCCCTTCTTCTGGTCCCTGTTTGCAGCCATCATCGGTGCTGAAGGCTCGTCGCGTGCCTCGTCACCCGAAAGAAATGCCGGCCGATGCGATGACACTATCCTTCGTTTCAGCTTGGGTCCAGACGCAGGCGATGCCACAAGCGCGAGCTCCGGGCTTTCAGCGTCCCTGCCAAGCACGCGCGCTCGTGCAATGCAAGCACTGTTCAGGGCCACACGCTCGCGCTCGTAGCATCGGCTGCGTCTGGACCCAAGCTGAAACGAAGTATATCCGAGGAGTGTCCCTTTCTTGAACGACGAACCTCTCACATTTGTCGTATACAAAACTCTCTGCAGACTTGTTCGAAGGATACGTATGCATGAAGCAGACATGCTTGGAGCGTGCTTGAGGCGCATTCGCAGATCCTTCCTTCATCGTGTCTACAGCGAACGCCGTGTCTTTTGTGTGATGGACGAACAGTGCGACTTCAGTGGGTCGCGTAAAGCCGGGGTCACACCGCTTATGCGCGATCCTACAAAAGACAGTCTGCACAGAGATTCGAATGAGAGCCACCGCGAGATTCGTGCTTCAAATGCCGCGTGGCAATGAGCTCAAGTAGAAAGCTTGGCACGCGGCATTCGAACCACGGATACTGCGGTGAGTCGTGTTTGCCGACTGTCTTTTGTATGGTGTATGAGGAGTGTAACCCCGGTTAAAATCGGATACTTGTCTTTACCAGACGTAATATTCCACAAAAAGAAAGAAAAAAAACTAAGCGATTTCACTTTTATTTTGGCTAAATGATTACTTGTGTGAGAAGAAAACCATTCGACTTTCTTTTTCTTATCGACGGAGGAAGGTTTTAGGTAAAAAACGAAAATAACAGCCATGGCACTCACAGTTGCTTTGGCATTCGTTTTGATGAAACGATGATTATGAAGAAGAGCGAGGTTGATTTATGGGCGTTTTAAGTTGCACCTGTACTTCTAGCCTTCAAAATAAATGTTCCCGGCAAAAAGAAAAAAGAAAAAGAGATGCCGTTAGAACTTTTTGTTTTCAATTTATTTTAATTTTGCCGCTCTAATCTCTAACTTTGAAGGTTCGGACACACATATCCATGACAGAAAATTACATCTTTATGAAAGATTACGCCTCCCGTAGCTCAAGCGACCGCTTTATACGCTCCACTAACTGGACGACCTATTAAAACGAAGTCATCCCGTATTCTGTCGCAAATATAAAGCCGGCTAATGTGCGTTCTTGAAAGGAATTTGAAAAGGAAAACGCGCAGGTGTACGCTGGCTTTTCTGTGCAGGGGCGAGTCTCCTTTCTTTTTTAGATGAGAAGCGGGCTACGGAAAGGGACGCATGAAGCACAGCAACAGGAAAACCGGATGGTTATAAGCGCGTGATTGGTCCAGAGACTTCTGCGTCATTGTGTAGGAAAAGTTGCCTTCGCCAAGGACGTCCTTAGTTATGGTGAAATCGACTTGCAGCAGGGACATCTACAACGCCTAAAAATCGGCATTACGTTGTTGTTGCTGTTATTATTTTAACTTAATTTCAATTTGATGCGGTAAGAAAGAATACAAAAACCTGAAACTATTGAAGCTAAGGGTAAAAACTCTTATCAGTTCCAGGTGCGACCCGCCTCGCTACCACAAAACAGTTAATTAAACGCACCATTGAATAACGCGTGTCCGCGTTAAGAAAATAAATGTGATGTCCGGAAATGCTAACGAAGTAGATATAGATCAGCACAACAAAGCAAAAGCAGGTATTACTACGTGTACAATGAATACTCAACGTCAGGTATCAAACACCCGGGGATTTGACGGCACGCAACAAAGCTGAAAGGAGAAACCAATTATACGAAGGAACACTAGATGGATCACGATGTCACTCGAGCGATGCGCTGTGAGTGATCACGTTGGGGAAAGGGGACGTTTGCGAGGAAGAGAACGTTCTCTATGGTATTCCTGGTCTCTTCAAGCGCTGCGGAGCTTATTGCCACCCCGTTGTTGCTACAGTGTTCTTTTTAAAGGTGATTTTTATGCGTGTGTGTTGGCTGTGTTCACTGCAAATGCGAATGCGACGCCAGCAGAAGCCCGGGATGTCAAGGTGATGGTGCAACGCATGTCGTGTCAACATCAGCGGCGTCAAATTGTGCCAAATTCCATTATGCGCAAGTTGCTGGAAGTCAGCCGCAATTTTTTTTCTGCGTTTATTGCTCAAAGATGGGCGATTTTATTTATAAGCATCAATTTAAGTGTAATTGGGAGTAGTGACCCGAGCCAGTGTAGCTTTCTATGGGTGCATTTATGTTCTCTTTTTAAATAAAATTTCAGAGGTTTTGTGTTTTTAATGTTGGTTCTTAACAACAGCCTCCTTCTGAAATATGAGAGTTTATAGAGAATAAAAACAATAATCTTTTTTCTATATAAAAGTAATAAATGAGAAATACGTAGTTCTGAATGATTCTTGTTGGTATATGAGGTTGATGTTATCGGTCTCTTAATTTACTTGATATGACAACTTGAAGAATGTGCCATCACAGTTGTCAACATCCACGTAAAAGCTCATGGAGTTGGAATTACAGTGATGTGATTGCTGCGCCATTTCCGCCCAACGGCGCCAAAAGGTTTACCCTGCAGTGCTACGTCCTGCTACATTTTCCCGAAAATGTGAGAAATTTGCGCCAACATTGCGTCGACATTTTATTTTACTTTATTATATTTAAATTATAATAGAAAGTTTTAGTAGATCGTCCCGATGACTCCGATGACAATACCTGATACTCCACCGCCACCTTTGCGGATGCATCGTATCGTTATCGGGTATCGTAATCGGGGATATCGACGGTATCGGAATGATCTACTAAAACTCTCTAATAACTCGGGCACCGCTACACGTCCGGATTGTTATAGTAGGCCTGTTCGAATTTTCAGAACTTTCGGTTATCGCTGCAATTAACATACTACTGGATTTGATCTCTCTGTCAAACACTGACAGTACTTGCAATTTTCGCAATATCTGTCATGTTCGTAGTCTGCTCTGGCGGGCTAGTTAGCTTTGTTAAGTGCACTTCCATCACGCTCTTGTGTATTGCAGTGAAGTGATAACCGCAAAGTAAGAATCGCAATTTTGCTTGTCTTGCTTCGCCGCAGCGCACTCACGTGCTAAGAGGAAAGCACCCCCCAGAGCGGGACGTTAAACACAAAAGCGTCATGGCTAATGCAAAAAGAGAGAGAGAGAGAGAGTTTGGTCAGTGATATGACAATTCTACCTGGCAGTAAAACATAGTTGAATAATACTGCGGTTATTATTTATGATAGATAGAAATATTCTGGTGATATCATTTACAAGATCGATATTTAGCAAGGGTAAATTTATATTAACTGCTCTATAGGTTAATATTTATTTAAACTCTCTTGTTTAGTTATCACCTTTATATCTCGCATGAATCACGAGTTCAAAGTTGTCATTCCTAACTGCAGCACAAATATTTTTTTTTCAATTCTTTCATCCCCAAAACCAGCCTAGAGTGGAACCGGCTTCCACCCAATTCCACTGCCTCCATTGAAGATTTGTCATCATTTAAATCCGCCATAATCCGAATATTTGTATAACCCTGCACTTGTTTAATGTTTTTTTTTTTTTTTTTTACTGCATATTGTATCACTGTTGGTGTATTTACTCCATGTATTTACCCCCTCTTTAATGCCCCATGGGCCCTGAGGGTATGCAAAATAAAATAGAAAAATAAAATAAAATTTATGTTCTATCTGCTCGAGGTGCAGTAAGAGAGTAACTTAGAACTAAATTAGATGAAGCAGCGAAAGGAAGCTTGGGAATAACCTTAACGAGTTTGACTGAGGCATACCTTTCGTTCACATGCCTATATTTGTTGTCATGAAGCTCTACATACAAAATGCCATTAATGTTCACAGTACAATTACAAAAATGATATTTTTTATTAAGAATTTTAGTTTTAATACAACCTTCAGGACCTAAATGAAGCATCTATTTGTGTGCTCAAGCTTGCTCTATTCTAACATTTCATCAGTGGCATTTACTATGTGGTATATCAGGCACGTAGCCAGGGGAGGCCCAGGCCTGCCCCCCCCCCCCCCGAAATCTTACATTTTGCTGGGACCTCCTCTCCGCCCTCCCCTCATACAGCATTTTGTCATGGGCGGCCCCCCCAGAAACAAAATCCTGGCTACGTGCCTGTATGTATATAATTATATTTCGTACCAAAAAGAACCATTCACAACAGTCCATACTGTCCATCATTAATCAGCATCTTGTTGCCGTGACTGACTACTTCTGTGTGCAACTAAACATCTTGATCTATGTATGAAAGAATCAGAACTGCCGTGCAGTTGATGCTAACAATAGGTTGCACAGAAGTGTGGAGGCAAAGTTGGCATGTCATTTAGTGAGACAGGCCAGCGCATGAATCTTAACATGCAATATTCGCAGTGGAATGAATAAAAATGAAGTGTGTGCTGTGCTTCAAAATCATTCCCTTTGGTGCTCCAAATGACTTGAACCAATCACATCACTGGAATTACAATCCAGATTGTGACTTCGAAAATAGAGTACGCGCCCATACGTTTTCCTATATACTGTATCCACCGTCGTCTGTTGACAAGAAGTCTGTTGGACGAGAAATCTTGTACTGGCTTGGCGGGTGGCTTGCCCCCTTTCGATAAAATATTTTCGAAGGTTAGAAGTTTTGCCATAAAAGTATCGGAGTCGTGGGACAGTAAGCGTCGATTTATTTAATACCCTGCAATGAGACTCGTGAAATCGTCTTAGGTAGTGTGCTCTTTTCTGTCGAGATTGTCATCGATAAATCACCACGTAACATTGCGGTTTCCTGTTTCGAAGATATGTACAATAGAGGGTTTATATATTTTACGTACACTTTTAGCATAGCGTTGAACATTGTGGTAATATCAGCGACAAGAGGACCTGCGCCAGCTGTTGTCATTTGAGATTGACCAATCACGAGCCTAATATACATACGCACCTCTTGTTGTTTTGTTTTTTCTGGAGTAAGTGTTTTGATTGTACTGTTGTAAATTACCGCTTGTTGAATTTCGTTAAAAAGAATTAAGCTGAGATTTAAACCATTATTCCAAGCTACTTCAACAGGGGCCGCTTTATAAGCTGTGAATACGTCGAAAATATTTCAATAATAAATGTGCCTATAGTAGTTTGCAACATAAGAACTGCAGGTGAGTAATTCCAATTAATTCTCCTAATTCGTGGAGAAACATGGCGTCACTGTATGCGCCACACAATACAAACGCATCATTATTCTGGCATCACAGAAAGAGAGGCCCATTCATTAGCGATATTTTTTTCAAGACTGGCGCTCAGAAAAACAAAGCTCCTCCTACCGCCCAATGCGCCTCGGAACATGGGGCACAACGTGAAGCGTTGTTTACTGCGATTAGATCCTCTCCTGTAGTTTTTACGCTGCAACAGAGTGCAGTGTGCTAAGACATACAAAGAAACAATAAAAAACTAAAAGTCACTCACATCCGAACATCTCCACAGAGTCGTTCTAACTGCCGAAGTGCACCGCAAAACAATCCAGAATACGCTCGCTGCCATAGTACCTTCTTGGAATCCGTGCTCTCAATAACTTACGAATCGGAGCTGGTGGGTGCCTCCACGTCTACATACACTTCGAGAATCGAGACCACTGGAACGACGCGCTTTTGTCCAAAATCGAGAAATTGAATTAGATGATCCATGACTATAGCCTCCGTGAGCGTAGAAGCTTTAACAATAGATATAAATATAACCCAAATACACACACATACACACACACACACAAAACAATTCCCTCGCGGCTGCCGAAAGTGTTAAAAAAATAAACTGAATAAAACATAAATATGAACCCATCGATCGCAACCACAACAAAAGGCGAGAAGCTGGATCCCCCCCAAGTTCAACAACTCGGTTACCTTCGCTGCACACTATCCTTCAACACCACCGCAAGGCCAATGCCAGGCGCAGCTGAAGAAAGAATCTCTTTCACGGTTAGCCGCCACCCGTGTAAACTTCCCGTGAAAAACGGGAGGGTAAGTGCGCAAAAAAGAAATGCAAAGAAAAAGAAAGACTTCGGTTCAACGCGCTCCAGATATAGAAAGTTCTGCGCGCCTGGAAGAATCGGCCGAGAACGACACATAACGCTGCAGCCACCGTGTTCACCAGCCGAGGAAGAACCTTCGAAGCGCATCGGTTATCACGGCGTCACGAACGCGGGAAATACCTGTCGCGTCCATCGCAGTCCGCGCGTGCCTAAGTTTCAGTTTAATCCGTCGTTCGCACCGTGAGTGCGGCTGGCCGCTCCTATATCACCGCCGCGGTGCAGAGCGGGGCGAACGTATACGAAGCTCGCGTGAGAGACCCGCACGCAAATCATCGATACGTGCTCGATCCACACACATCGCGGAGAGGCCATTAGGGGCCCCCGGCGCACAATGTCCCGCGGATGCCTGGGCGCGGGCTTTCGGCCTGGAATCGCGTGAAACGATCACGCGTGAGCGTAGAGCGCTCAGCTTTGCGGGAGTCGCGAGCTGGGGCCCTTTTGCTCTGCGCCCCGTTCGAGTCACTATTTTACGCTTCAAGAGCTTTGCCGTCTGAGTGTGTGTGTTTGTTTGTATTGTTGCACGGGGAATGGGCGCTTTTGGCGCTGATCAAGCATGAAGCGTTTGTGTCTGGGTTCGCGGAGCTCGATGCTGTCCCACGGTCGCGAAGCGGGGGCCCATTTGTTTGCGAGCTTGACCTCTTTGAACGCGCGCGGACAGACTGTAGTGTAGTGCGTCGTGGAAGAAAAAGAAAAATTCGAGAAAAGAAAGAAGCAAACCAGATGACCTCGCGCGACGTTTCGACATCTTCCGGACTTTGAATAAGTGCAATTCTTAGTTTCCGGCTTGGCTTGGCAGCTGACCTTGCTCACGCGTCACCTATACACGCGCTCGTGGAACACGCGAGATTGATCCTTCTATCGTAGTGGCGAGCACTGGACTGGTTTTACGGAATACGCGAGAACGGGGCATTCGTATATCTGGAAACTCTGATAGTTTCTGTTTTCTATTGATTATTTTTGTCCCCGTGCCAGTTACGTCTTCATTGGCCCCTCTGGAATGATTCGCATTATTCCGTCGTTGGTTTATTTGTCAGTAAACAAAGGGTTACGCATTTTTCGTTTACGTCACTCTTTACCTCCCTGCGGACAAAGTGAGAATCGAAAACAACCCAACATTCCTGTCACTCCATTAAGCCATGCTGACGCAGTCAACACATCGCGAATGAAATGTTAATTTCTTCGGACCGTTGATAGCTTCTTTTGATGGCCTGAACCATCCGGTAAACTAAATATATATATATATGTTTATTACGCTATCGTTACAATTGTCACAACCATTCAATGCGAGATGTAACCAAAACCGCTCTATAAGCTGAGATTGATGCCAAACAATTCAGAGGTCAAATTAACAGCCTTCTTTTGGCAGCATATCTGACGCAACTTTAAACCATGTCAATCTAACATATACACTTAATGGACCGTCTCAATGTGTTCCTCGTCACCCTCCTTTACACATTCAAGTGGCGTAGCTGCACAATTCGGGATCGAAAACGAACCGCCATCAAACAGACAACATCGGTTATTTTCGTGACTGCCATTGACTACATTGATTACCATAGTCTGACTAAGGGCGTGAGCCCGGAATGTTGTTCGTTTCATTTGCCCTCCTTTTTGCGCGTCTTATCTCTCACGCCTTTAGCTTGGAATGAGTACCGTCCAAGTCCGCGTATTACTCATTGCCATCACGTTCTCAAACCGTTTCCTGCACACCTAAACAGGACCGCGATTACCGGCAAACCTCGTGGTCGCTTACGCAAAAAGCAGGCGGGCAAGGGGCGATCGTGCCCATCCGGGAGGCGAGAGGCGGCGACGACGAAGCAACAACGCGGGAGACGGAAAACGACACGAAGTAATTTGTTTCACCTTAACCAGACCCATTTAGGGACGCTTCTCAAAGCCGCTCGTAGGGAGGATAAAAAGGGGCTGCCACTCACGGGCCAAGTTCACCTTTCAAAATGTATACGCTTGATGATGTAGCACGTTATAAAAAAATAAAGAAAAAACAAAAACATATCGTGCCAAGATTTAATCAGGAGTTATTTCCACGATGCCGAAGCCGCACCCGAAAGAAACCGTGTATAAATCCTGGGCTCCTGGAGTAAGAGGCGCTGGAGCGTTTCAGCGTTCTGCGCGGTCGCGCCTTCCTCAAAGAGACGCCGATTAAACTTGTCGCGCAAAAAGCAAGAATGAAAAAGCTTGCGTGCGTGCGTGCGTGTGCGTGTGTGCGTGCGTGTGCGTGCGTGTGTGTGTGTGTGTGCGTGTGAGGGTAGGGAGAGGGAGGGGGGGGGAGTACCTTTGTCCGATTTTTGCTGCTTTCTTCTGCATCCCGACCTGCTCGCACGATCCACTTTGCCCTTGATAAATCGAACGCGTGCTCTACCCTTCCCGAGAAGACGAGGGGAAAACAGTCCGTTACCGCCTTGCGATGAACCGCCGTGGTCCGCTACGAGTCATTCCAGCCAATCTAGCGTTGTAGATGTGTCACGTGACTAAGTGCCCCGCCCGTCGCTGTGCAGCCCTTCCCCAAGATCACGTGACACCCACACGGCATTGGATTGGCTGGGATGGCTCGCAGCGTCCTGCGCGGTCCATCGTAAGGTGAAAGGGAGTTTAGTGTAGAACGAGTCCGCGGCGGAGGCGACGGGGAAGGTAAAAATAGCGGCCATAAATCGACGAGAAGGGAGGTGCGCTTTCACTCCCCGCATCAGTCGCCGTGCCTGATTGCACGGCCTTTGTTAGAGTGCCCGAGGAAGCTCGCTGGTGTACGTGATATCGAGCGTAATGGCAGTAATGGTAGCGCATACTGGACGCGGATGAATGGAAGTATACGCTGGAAAGATTTGGCCCGACTGTTACCCTGACTACGTTCAAGGGTATACTGAGGGAAAAAGAGAAAAAGGAAGGGACGGTTGAATAACCCAAGTAGTAGTCCTTTAGTTGTTAACTTCGGCGGTGTTATCGTGCCGAGTGTTTGGGAGGGCCTCAACTAAGTGCATTAGTGCTGTTGGTGTTTTTGCTTGCTAAGGTGGCTGGTATAAGAGCAGGGTGCGGTGGTGAGAAGCTCTGTGTCGGTGCTGTCAAGGTGCGCGCAGGTGAGTGGTGTAAGGTATGCGACGATGAAGTTACGCTGGCTAAGATACGGATCGCGATGGTGCTGGGAAAGCGGGCACCGGTAATGGCTGGTTAGCTAGAGTCGGTGACGGGTTAACAGTTCAGGGAAACTCCTCCCGCCCCTTTCCACTTATGCAGAGTGAACGCTGGAGTGGAGGTCGCTTCCTCTTCAGCATTCCCCCTGGTAAAGCGAAAAGAAGTGGAAGGGATTTCCCCTGAAATCTCAACCTGTCACCGACTATAATTAGGAGCAACGCTGTTTGGATCACGTGGCAGATTGTTCGCATGTTCCGTTCCTCCAAACCTTTCGGGGGAAAATACACTGCGGAAACAAATTATTTAGATTAACCACATTTGCATTCGATAGCCATTTGTTGCCTAGTAAAGTGGACGTTGTCTTACAAAAACGCCTTGCAACCTCGCAACGGTCTTGTACCGCGTACAAGTAGTCAACACAACAAGCGAATAATGAACGGAAGTACACAATACAAGCGTGCAGGGACACTACAAGCATGATAACGAAGCAGCTGAAGAAGCAAACAAATAAATAAAACTAATAAAGAGTCCATCAAAATAATAAAGGAGGGCCGGGCTATGACAGCTCAAACGGTAATAATACACAGAAGGAAAAAAAGAGAGCAAAGTCTGAAGGCCTGAAACAATCACTGATCATTAAAGGTTTATTTCACGTCACACAGTATACAGACCGCAGTGTTACAGGTATGCAGCGAATTCTCCCGTACATTTTTCGCAGCCTTCTGTACCTATTAGCAACGTGCCGTGACCAAAAGAGTCCTTGTGGTCGAAGTTCGCGATTGGCCAAACCATGCCTGCCCAATCGCCGGTTCACGGCGAGGCAAATCCTGCAAATCACAGCGAGGCAGAGAGAAATCCTGCCATTCAACGCGATGCAAATCCTGGTCGTGGCGTCACGAATCATAACCGAAACATCTCGGCGATAATAGATCTCAATAGTCAAAGGACTACTCTCCGAATTCTCACGTGGCATTTTTGGTCAGTTTCTTTCTCAGACAACACACATTTTACTTTGTGGCGCACGTGCGTGCTGATAGCCCGACCGCGGGAACCGTAACGGATACCAAGCGGACTCAAGTGGCGTTGTCGACGGAACACGGCAGTGTGTGGAAACTCGCGTCGCATCCGACCGACCGAGCGAGTTGCCAAAACGACGCAGCGACGGAGAGCAGCACGGTGTCCAAATGGAAGCACCTCAAACGGAGAAGAAAGCGGTGGTCTTTTGGGGCGCTGAGCGTTCTCTAACGACCCGGAGAAGCGGGAGAGAAGATAAAAAGAAACGTGCAAACAATGCCAGGAAACTGAAAAAGAAAGAAAAAGAATAGAGCGCCACTAGGGGAGATGGAGCTTGTCGGGGGAAAGCAGGAGCGAGAAAGCTGCAGTTTGCTGTTGGCTCGAGGTACAAGAAGAACATTGTTATTGAAGGTACGTTGGCCTCCGGATCACTCGTTTACCCCACCTTGGGCCCCGAGATTCTGTCGATACTGCATACCTCGATGAAAACACGTAACGCAAGAATGAGTAGCGGGTCACACTTGTAGCGTCTTGTATAGATTGGTATGCTTTTTTTGTCGTAAACAGAAAAGAGCAGCAAGAAGCAGAAACATGACGATGGGGTTCTCTTTCCACTGATTTCACCCGCGAAACTTCGATTGCGTAAGCCGCAAGCACTCGTTCTTGGAGATAGTCTTCTTTCTCCCTTCGCTCTCGCCTGTAAATCTTCCAGACTGTCTTGCCTTCCCCCATCTCGAGTTCTTGCTCTTTCTCTCTCACTCACACTCTTCGTTCCTCGCTCTTACAATGGTTATAACAAGGCTTTGTCTGTTGTGCTACAATGTCTGGAACAAAGATTTAAACTTAAACATGTTTGACGGAACTCCGTCTGGTTTGGGTCAAAAATGAGAGAAATTCGGGCCTTCAGCAACTGTTTAGGACTGTTTAGGAGTTGGTTGGTGCTGGTCCGTACTCCTCTAGTTGTCTGGAACGCGTCTTCGAATGGTGTGTTTAGTGTTCTATTCCGCCCGTGCACGAAAAGGGTCCCGAAGAGGCGACAAGTGACGTCACAAAAAAGTGAAAGCCGTTTACAACTCCCTGTAACGCCGAATTAGAGCGCAGCTCTTGAGGAGGAGGGGAAGGCACGGGGGGGGAGTCACGTGACCTCGGGAGGGGGGTCACGTGACCTCGAGGGGAGGGGGATTTTCCCCGCTAAATTTAGCGGGGAAAATTTTCCGCTAAAACGTCTTAAAAATCCGCGCCGACCGTCACTGGGGGCGACCAGATGTCTGAAGTATCGTGCATCAACACAACCCTGAAAATCTGGGGGGGGGGGGGGAGGGGAACTGGACAACTTTTTGTCCTGTTCGTCGAATCGCCATTCAAGAAATGGCTGACAAGACCTCTATTTTCTTCTATAAAATCTAAAGGATCATCACACGCGATCTGAACGTGGATCGCGTCGCGCGACAGAGACTGGCCTCTCCACTATGGCTCTCGCCCCACCTTCAAAAGGAAAGAATGTGTGGCGGCAAACAACATGATGACGGCCCTCCCGCATCCTCCATCCTATGCCAGTGTCACTAAGTCAACGAAATTACCTGACAACTTGCTTCTGCCTGCCCAACAAAGAAACACTCGCGCTCCGTCCTTTTCTTTACATCCACTCTCCTTTCCCAGGTGTGAGTAGCTTTCCTGCCAATCGCCGCGGCATAATCTCACAAATACATCTCTCTCCCTTTCTCTCTCTCTCTCTCTCGTACACTGACTCGCCGGATTCACTGCCTCGAAACTTCTTGTTAGCTGAAATAAAACTGAAGCTGAAGGGTCGTCATTTCGACACGGTCGAGGAAGATCCAGGTCAACTCGCAAGAGGTAGTTTGACGCGGCTCGAGACAATGACTTTCAGGCAGCGTGGAAACGGTGGGATCGCTGTATTAAATGCAGCAGGGACTGCTGTGAAGGGGCCCATGGAGGCCATAGAGTATTATGTTTTTTATGGTACCTTTGTATGAAGCACGATACGCGAACCACTTTTTGCACGCTTCGCTGGGTATATTAGGAGGGGGAATGAACGGGAAGAAAGCAGAGTTCGTGCTTTTGGTATCCTTAACATCATTAGTAGCAGATTCTTTAAAATGTGTGGGCATCTTCCAAGTTTCCGATAATGCCGCTACAGTTAATGTTACACTCCACTGTAGCGACGCAGAGTGACCGACACTACAAACTTTTCTGTATTATTTAGGTCAGTCACGTGACTAATGACATCTTCTTTAACACCTTCGCTCCTCAAAAACTACAGGCCACTTGATGCGGAATGCGAAGCAGGTGCATGTTTCTTCTGGCCGATGAATCTGAGAATGCTTCGCGTCAAGCGATCATGTGATTCTATTCCAGTTTCAACCGACAGCTCTGGTCCCCGAGCTGCCGTAAAAACTACAGAATGACACTCACGGTGATCCACCCTCGGAAAACGTTTAGCAAGTATTTCACTCATGTGTTTTACTTCCGACTTGCAAAAACTGTGCCTTTTGTTTTTAATTCGTTGTATTAACGTACGAAGAGAATGAAAAGCTATCGGCTTGACGGCACGCGGTCATATACACCGCAATGCCACAACTTTTTTTTATTGAAAAAAAAGAGGGCGGGGGGAAGGGGCGCAATGCGCAAATGCAGACCCCGTATTATGGGGTCTGCTGCTTTCAGGGGGGGGGGTTTAAGTCCCAAAGTGCCCCCCCCCGGCTACGCCACCGTTACCGCTACGAACAGTACTATAAACTGGCTGCATTCCCAGTCTGTCGTCACAACAATCTGGGTGTTGCAACATCCGCGTGGGCCGCATCCCAAAAAGCTAACAAAACTTTACGGCGACGACGCCCTAACCTGACCCCGCTGACGGCGACCCCAAACTTCCCTCCAAGAAACCTAAGCGCGTTCAGGTCGCCGCCGCCAAAGTCGTTACGTGCTCGTGTCGCCGTCGTCGTGCACGCGACCGACCCTGCCTCAACTTCGGCGCGTCAAATAGCACGCGCCGTATATAACCCGCTCCCAATGAAGCCACCACCCGACAAGAACGACTCGGCCCTGCAGGAGGAGTCAGCAGCACCTCCGCGGGGCAGGAGACCAATACTACCTACAAGACAAGGCTCGTCCATGACGTCATCATTCGTTGATCTCCAACCTGCCTCAAACGGCAAACACGCTGAAACTCGACAAGAAGCGCCGCAAAGCGGCAGACGCGTCCGTTGTGGCGTCGCCGTGTGCTATGCGGAGCGCAAGTTCGTCTGCTACTTGGGTTGCGATGATGCCCAAACGCCGAGCTCTTATTATGGTGGGTAGACCTCAAAGCATCTAGCATTGGAGTCTACCCACTATCCTTTATCAAAGCCAATCAGAGCTCGGCGTCGTTCTGACGTCACCGCAACCCCTGCGCAACAAGCAGACGACTTGCTCTGCGCATAGCGTCGCGCTCGTGGTGAGTCGCTACGAGACGCGCTTGCGGCGATGGTGACCCACAAGCTACGCGGAGAGCAAGTCGTCGTATGCTTCTTCCGCAGAAGTTGCGCTGACGTCAGAAAAACGCCGAGCTCTCATTGGCTCTGATTGAAGGATAGTGGGTAGACCTCAAGCAAGCTGCCTCGAGGTCTACCCGCTATCCTTCATTCAGAACCAATTAGAGCTGCCGTTCTGACGTCATCACAACTCCTGCAAAAGAAGCAGACGAGCTTGCTCGCCGCACAGGTGGCGATGTATACGTCGATCCACTAGTGATGGCGTTCGGTGGGGAAAGGCGCGCAGGCCTCGTCTTCCAGGTGGCAGGACGCAGTGTAATGGCCCTCGCTCGTGCAGCGCCTGTATACTGCTCCGAGGAGTGCATGCACGCGTCGACCCATTACAAGGTGTGGTAGATAGGACTCGGAGGAACAGGTTCGGCAGAGTCAGGCCCCCACGACGGTTAACTGCTGGCGGCGCCTGCAGCGCATAAAGTGACACGGGACGCGGCGCGCGTTAAATTGCATCGACGGCGTGACGTTCCGCAAGGTCGGCGCTGCCGCATGGCTTCGACGGAGTGCTGGCCCTCGATCCTCTTGCGGATGGCGATGTGCGCGCGAGGATGCGTGCTCAGACCGGTCTTATCATGCAGATCAGGCGCTCGGCGCGTAACGATGCTAGGCGGCCGAACGCTGGAAAATGGTTATCCCGTCGGTTATCGCGTCTTTCTGATTCCCCACATAAATGCCGGGAGCGTGCGCATGGAAAATGACCTAATTCTGGCCTTCTATATGCGGTGACAGGTCAAGAACGAAGTGGAAGCCCCTCCCACCTCTTTCCACGTTAGTGGAGCGAACGCTGGAGAGGAGGCGACCTCCTCTCCACCGTTCGCTCCGCTGAAGTGGAAAGGGGTGGGGGGAGCTTCCACCTCGTTCTTGACCTGTCACCGACTATAGCATATAGTACTCCGTGTCACCTTAACGCAGCCGAAGTTGCGATCCGATAGGGCCAAGTAGGAGCCCCAAAAGTGCATATTCACAGCGTACTTCATACTTTGCTATCGCCGGCTGAATTAGCCAATAACGCATAGAAAACAAAAGCGTAGGATCACGCCGCATTCACTGTGAGTGATTGGTGTAGCCGGACAAAGACTACGAGCGCCTTGACGATGCACTTTTTAGCGCTGCTAGATTATATTCATGGAATTGTAGCGTCGGCTGCGCTCAAACTCAGTGTGAAACGGAGGGCAGTTTGATACATTAGCCCCAGTGGTATCCAGATGGAAACACACACACACACACGCACACACACACGCATACGCGCACACACACACACACACACACACACACACACACACACACGCACACGCACACGCACACGCACACGCACACACACACACACACACACACACACACACACACACACACACACACGCACACAATAAAGAACATGTTTTGTGTGTGGCTGAATCAAAAATATTTGGCGCTGAAGAAAATCTGCGTTTCCTTGTGTCAAGCTCTTTTTGTTCCACCTCCCGCCCATTGAAAAGCACGGCAAACTGAGAGTTGAAGTACGCACCTCATCTCGCCCCAGCATTGTCTCCTTACGCATAATGTAAAGTCCGTCTGTTATGGTCAACGAACATCAATAAACGCGAACTAAGCGAACGCAGCGTCTGAAGTCAGCTACAGCCGCGCCATCTTGCGGATTCTGTCTGCTAACAAACCGGGCAACACTAGCTTGGGCCCCAAGCTAGAGACGTTCACACAAACCGCGCTGCGCGCGGTCACCCCTCTCTTTGCTCGGGGAAACTATATTATAATCTCAGGCCCGAGCGTGCACCAAACCTCGTCGGAGCAGCCAAGGATTCGCCAGGCGATCGCTTTCCGCGCTCAGCGTCGACCTCCACAACGGAGCGTCCGACTTTGACATAATGGCGTTGCCGCGTTCACCACGAACTTGTCGCGTTCACAGGTATGGGAGCAACATAACGCTTCGGCGTCTCATGAGCCTCGAGCGTACACACAGAGTAAAAGCATGACGGAAGGCAATGAGCTCGTTTTGGAGGCCGGACGCCCGAAAAAGACGCCCCACCGTTCTCATTCTGTAGTCAGTTGCTACAATTTCTATAGGAACAGGGGGTCTTTTTCACGATCTCCATATTTCTGCACCGCCATACGGTCTCGGGTGGTCCGGGTACGCTACACAATCTCTCACCAAGGGCTCCCAAACATTCAGTAAGGAATACGTTCTGCATGTTCTAAACTTCACGTGGAGTCAAGGAAGTGTCCATCCAGTAACTGCATAATTTACGAATACAAAATGACAATACAGGTCGTAAGGGATTGTTGAGAGGAACCATTTACATAAGCGCTCATTGCTCAAGATCGATTACAATCGGCTTGAGGTCACTTCGCCGGAACGCTTCACACAGCCGACGGTCTTGCTCAACATACTATCACAGACTGCTTCTATAAGCAACTGAGACTGCTTCAGATTAGACTCGCGGTGCGAGATGACACAACACAGTATATAAACTCGCGCGTCCCACGGCCGGCGGAGCGGGTTGAGCGGGCGCCGCGAAGGTTTTCAATTCAGGCTCGCATACATGAATCGCGATGGTGCGATATTCAACTAGAAAGTTCACGCGGTGCGTTTCTGCATACGTGATTAACGATCCGATACGTCCGGGCGCTGCCGTGGAACGCCCACGTGTTGGGAAGGGAGTGGAGGGCCGATTAAAAACCTATTAATCAGAGCGCTGCAATTTGGAAAATGGCTGGAGCGGGGTGGTCCCCGCGTGTATCCAGCGGGAGTGTATAGCGCGCCTACGCGCCATCTTTCGAGAGTAATTAGTCTGGGTCCCTTTTTAATGACGACGCCAAAGGTCCTAATGTCGCTAAATCGTTGTCCGATCGAGGCAAGTGACCGAAGCGGGTTTCGGGTCGAACGGCGATACGAGCCAGATTCAAACGATTTGACCTCGCAGCGCGTCACGAATCGTGTCGATCGGGGATGGCGTGGGTGCCTCTATAGATTCTGTGACGACCGAAATATTTGATTGTTTCAGTTTGCCCGTATCTTATGATCTCTGTAATTTCGGTAGTTGTCGGCGCTCGTGAAAAGCGGACATTGCTCGGGAGCCGGTCGGGACTGCCGTTTGTACATTCCACGTATACGCTGCGGGCTCGAAACGACACGCGTTCACCTTAAGCGATATAAATCTGTGTCTCGGGACAGAACCTCTAAAAGAGCGTATTTCACGTAACAGCCCGCGGGACAAAAATACTTTAAAGCAAACATGAAAGAATAGGTAAGTTTACAGCCTCAACGTCTGTATGTTACAAAACGTACCATCATTACAGGCAGCGGCGTAGACTTTCCATTTTCCCGGGGGGTGGGGGGGCAGGCTGAGAAGTTCTCCGGGGGGGGGGGGGGGGGCTGCGCGGTACCTTTTCGCCAGAACTGGAGATTGAAGCTAACGAAAGCACGCTTGGATTCCATTTCTCATGTATTTTGTCAATAAAGGCAACGTGGGCGTTTACTTTGTTTACAAGCCACTACTAGAAGCTCGTTACATCGTTACATGGCACGTAAACATCGTCTCAGTAAGCATCATGGCCCGGGCCCGGGGGGGGGGGGGCAGGGCCTCCTTGATCTTACCAGGGGGGGGGGCGGCCCGATGCCCCCCCCCTGAAGTCTACGCCTATGATTACAGGTCAACGCAATATTGGAGCAAAGCGGAACGTCTCAATGCATGACGGTGATGAGATGTTCGAGTGGCCCTTTCTGGTGTTTTTACTTGTAATGTCACCTCTATAGGCAATGACTGCGAGCTTGTGATTCGGGTTACGCACTCATACTTGAAACGACCTATTGCGTGGTCGGTGGTAAGATCAACAACAGCAACTCCAGCAATTCTGAAATTCCAAGGAGACAGTAAGTTCCAATGAGGTAAACAGACGGAGGTAAAGCCATACCTGTAGCACCCTGTATTTTTTGTTTTCTTTTTCTGCTTGCTTTGGAACGCATGAAAGCTCTGTCCTTGTCTCGTAGTTCTTAGCTTTCACCGGTGCCTCACTTTACAGTGTATACACATACTACATTCCCATAACCATCCCGTATGTCTAACCCCTATTTGAATCTGCATCTCCGCAAAGCGACAACCCTCTAGAAAGGCGATTATCACTTTTTTCGTTTTGCTTTATTTTTGTTTTCTAATAAAGGCAATATATTCACACGCCCAAATATCAGGTCACATGCCTTTTATATATATATATATATTTTTGTTTTCCTGTGATCAAGTAATGTAATCGGGTCCTGCAAATAGTGTCACCACCTTAAGAAGGGCACTGAGGCACCCTATAAGTCAAATCATCAAAGGAAACTGCAGCTACGGAATAGTTTCTGTCAGTGAATTCACCATTGGTAACCGGCGGTGAATACCGATGGTCTTCCGGTAACCTGTAATATTCAATTTACTATAATAATAACTATCCATTGATTGGTGAGTTGATTAATTGATTGGATAATTAATTGACTGATTATATCATCAGAAACGTACTGATGTGGAGGCAAACAAAAAACAGTACGAGATGCAGAATGCATTTTTAACGGAGGCGAAATTGGGACTTGTGTGGCTGTCGCGTCACAATCACAATGGCCCTAATGTGCCGACGTCAACTAAATTTAACGAGCTATCGTCCTGCTAACTTCAGCGGGACGCCACTACGACTTTCGTGTCGAGGACGCTGGTGCGACAACGGGTCATGTGACCACGTGACGTGTGCCACGCCACACCAACGTTACTAGACTACCTCAGTTACGAAGTACTTCCACGAAGTGCCGCTCCCCCAAAGTTTGCCTCCCGTCGTTCGACGCGCCGCCGTTTTGGGGACGGCTGTATGGTAAGTGCAGTGTATTCCATAGGATGCACATGTTTCGAAGCACGGCGTCTAGATGGCGTTTCACCGTACTCTATGGAATAGACAGTTTCGAAACGAAAATCTAGAGGGCGCTTTAAACGACGGGAGGGGGACTGGGATGTTACGAATGGTAAACGGTGTGAACAACGTTAGTAGAGAGTTTTAGGGAACCGTCTTTGCACATCCGATACGGTCGATGGGCCCTCCGGTACGCACTGCGCATGCGCTACCGCAGAAGACTCTCACATGCGCAGTTCGCACCGGAGTGTCCATCGTACCAGGCACGTATCCGGGGGGGGGGGGGCGGGGCGGGCCCTCCCCCCCCGAAATCTTCCATTTTGCTGGGACCTCCTCTCCCCCTCCCCCTCATACAGCATTTTGTCATGGGCGGCCCCCCCCCCCCCCCCCCCCCAAAACAAAATCCTGGTGGCTACGCGTGCCTGCATCGTACCGTGTCGGATGTGCAAAAACTGTTCCCTTAAGCTCTCTATTAACTTTATAGGCCTAGTAACGTTGGGTGTCAAGCTGCGTGGTGTAACGTAACGTTCGGGTCACGTGGTATCACGGTGTCAGGTGACGTCACGACTTGACACCCCGACATCACAGGACGCTGTGTTCACATTTGCTTATACATATATCGCTAATGCATTCTACTCCTTGGGCGGTAGATCAAAGCTGCGCCTTAACTTTTCTTGAATGTTTTTTTCTTCAAAATTATGTTGGCAATCGGTACTACAGCCATGATCTAGATCCTTGCATTTGGGCCCACGTAATTCGTTATATACGTTTCTCGAACGTCGTTACACCGGGAGCCAAGGACCAGAGACGCACGATTTTTCCGAGGCGCCCCAACAAATTCCCGACGTGAAAGGGGGCTAAAGAGTTCTGCACATGCGGAGCGGAGGGCGTCTCCAAACAACTAATAAAAAAAAAAAATAAAACTTCGGTTCTCCCGAAACATCCTTTCCACGAACACTTCGCTGCCACGCCCCTCATTTTTCTACCTCGCAAGAGAACAAAACGGATAAATAAAGAGAGAGAGAGAGAGAGAGATTATTTTGGCGGATAAGAAGAAAGGCTCACCTACATTTTAGTATTTTTCTTCGTTTTCATTCAGTCGCTTATTTATAATTATCAAAAGTAAAGCTTACCCCCTATTTAAAAATAAATAAAATATGCAATTACAATGTTCCGTTCGTCCGCTTCTGGTTCCGAGTAGGCAAATGTGCTTATATTCGGTGGTGGTATTTCTGTAGGCAGTGGTGACAGTGTGTCCATGAACAATGTCGATTTGTGTAACATTGGTTGTTACGTTATCCGGAAAGGAGGCGAATAAGCGCGGAATTAAAAATGAATGGTGAGACCTGTAACCTTGGGCTACAAATAAAGAAAAAAAGGAGGGGGATTATAAGCGAATATTTAATATAGCGGCACATACTACATTCATGTTGTAACACTAAACAAGGACACCTCCCCCAGCTTCGTTTCGTATCGTTAACATAAACACCCCCCCCCCCCAAACAAGACAAAAAATATATACATATCATTTGTTGCTATAATGCACAGCAAATTCATCGCAAGACGAGAACAAGGAAGGGACACAAACACGGCGCTTTGTTTGTGTCCCTTTCTTGTCCTCGTTTCTTGCGCTGAATTTGCTGTCATGGATTACCAGCTAGCCCAATTATCAACCCATAGTGTAAGTCGTCCATAATCACGAGACAAAAATGCAAATATTTTTAAAGATCGTCCCCGTAACTTTTGTCTATATAGAGTGGCATTTCTATTAACAGGGTTCATATTAGCGAGACACGACTGTATGCCGTGTTTTTTTCTTTAAGTATAGCTCGGCCGCTCAGCGACTGCGTAATACAGTCATTACAACAACGGATCGCTCATATTGCGTTTATGAGCAGGTTCTCGATTAGTCTCGTTTCTGCTTCGCGTTGCCGTTTCGCGTCTCGGCGGTTCGATCCAACGGTTTCTTTATTTTGTTGTTGTCGTTTTTTGTTTGTTGTTGTTGTTTTGTAACGAGATAGTGAGAACGGCAATGAGTTTGATTCGAGGCTAATTAGGAGTCCGAAGGCGTTTGCTTCGTGACCGATCGTGAGATTATAAAGATTCGGGTTGTGCGTAGAATGATAGCATGCAGCGTCATTATGACGGGCCTAATGCGGAACCAGGGGGCAACATCCGACTCAACCTGGTTTCACGAATCGCGTGCTGCGCGCAACGAAAGACTGCGAAGGCTTCGATTATTCCTCCGCTGCGCACCCGGAGGAACCTCCGCAGATGCATCGACAAGATTTTGACCGGCGCGTATATAATAGACCGGCTGTGTAGGGTGCCTCCATGTCCTCCTGTATAGGGTGATGCCATTGTTTGTAGTACCAGATTCCGATAAAGGTACCTTTATGCTGTCCGTGTGAACGAGGCATAACATCAACCATATATCCTCCTATATACTGAAAAAGCCTGGCATATCGACACGAGAAGCGGCCGCCGAAATGGAAAAGGTGGAGCGGCAGACAACGGATGAGAGGGAGCCACGTGACTGGCGCCCCGCTGCGGCGAGACGCCGAAACACACTTCTCCCGAGCGAACAAATGTGTTTCGGGTCCTTGCCGCTGCAAAAGCTGTGCGCTGACGTGCAGAGTCCCCGAGAAATTGCTCTTTGATGCTCTGTGCTACCAGATTCTCGCGCTCCAAATCTGCGACCGGGCACTCTATGGCTCCGTCATCGAACTGCCAGGCTTTGTAAGTATAGAGGAGGCCGCGGCTATGCATCAACATACTTATGCCCTAGTCTTACTATTGTCGCTGACAGAATAAGAACGGCAGGGCGCCTTTTCCCGATGCCTCGCCTCTGCAGCATGCGCGCGTTGATTTCCGTCGTGCTTTGTCTGCGTGTGCACGCTCAAGGTTCACGAGGCGCCGAAGACTTATCGATGGGTTCACCCTGGAGACGGGACAACTGATCAGGCTCCTCTCCTGCAGTTCTCATTCTGCCAGTGACCATAGGGCGACAAAACAGCAACTACCGTCACCGACAAGCCGCAAGCAGGTGCAGCGTGTACGCATTGCAAAGGCAGCGTTGACGAGGCTTGAAAATCCCTCGAGCTTGCTTCGCGACTCGCCGAGACGGTGGCAACCTCGCCAGAGATACCTCCTCGTGCACGCTGCACCCGCTTGGGGCATTGTCGCTGCCGGTTGTTGCTGTTCGACGCTCTAGTGAGACTATACGTCTTCAATTAAAGAGGCCACTGAATCAGCACACACGTTATAGAATAAACGCGCGTTTCTGGCAATCTATGCTTTGCGTAAATATTAGGCAGGATGTGCGGGCCAGTTGGCACGGTGGCCGACAGAAAACTCTGTTGAGCACTCATCAATTAAGCGGTTTTTGTGCAAGTTTGGTCGTGTTTTATTGAGGGTGACACGTTTAGCAACTGCTCCGCTTCGAGCGCGACCTTTCCGCCTTTGATAACATTTTGTCGCAGGCGCAGGCCAATGCCCGACGGAAGGCAACCATAGTAAATTTTACTATATTTTGTATATCTAGTAAGTTGAATGAAACAGCTTGAAACGTTTACGGTCATATGTCGCAATCTAAGAGGAAAAAGTTAGGTACGGTGAGCAGCTGTGATGGTTGCCCCTGTCTCTGCAATCAAGCGCATCCTGACTTCCAACAACGTTAGCTGCAATAAAAATATTAATCTCTTTTCTTTTATCTTTTTAGTTTCTTCTCTCGACAGCGTGAGGCTTTCAACGCGGAGCAGGAGGCGACCACGTCCTGCTTTATTACACCGGAAGACAGTCCACTCAAAAAACAAGTAAATAAAAATAAAAACAAGAAACAACTGTGGAAACTGTCAACGACACCGCGCTTCGTTGTAATCCGATTAAATTGCTTTTTTACCGTGTTTCATCAACTAGTCTGCTAGTCTTGTCTCTGTAATCTTTGATGTAGGACAAGAGGTCATACTACTGGATTGGCACACACCCGTGTACGCTCTCGCAATCGGAAGCCGATCGGCGAGCTACTAACACGTTCCCGAAGGCGCGACCATCCCTCTAAACTTCGGAATGTGCCAAAAAGGTATCGCATGCCGGTCTAATCCTAAGCTATGTACGGGGACGGTGCCCTCCGCTTCGGTCGAGCGCAAAAGCATGTTGATAACGCACGTTGCAGAATATCTGCTGCGGCACTTTGGCTACATCGTAAAACTGTTTTAAACATCCGCAAGGGGCATGTTAGTGCACGGTGCCGCAAAGGATGGAGGAAGTGTCTTCTATTCATATTGCGTTAATATATATATATATATATATATATATAGAGAGAGAGATAGATTTATATTAATATATATATTATTTATTGTTTATATTGTATATAATATTTTTGTCTATGCTATGCTTAGAGAGAGAGAAAGAGAAGAGAGCAGAGAGAAGAAGAGGATTTATAGTTGCCAAGTATACATATGTTGTTCTATATTGCTTCCCAACACTTCCGCGATTGTTCCTGGTGATTTCAATATATGTTTGTCTCGATCGCTTGCGCTATTTTTGCTTAGGATAAACAGACAATTCGACACGCTAAAAGGCCACTTAACACTAAAAAAGAGGCAACTACACCTTCGTTGGCCTAGGTCATGACATTATGTATGTATACTGAATATGTGCGTTGTCAAGCTGAGGACATGCATGCACGCTAGAGATTGAAAGCACACATTGTTGGCGTATTTTGTTTACTCAGGTGTTTTTTTACCACGCCATGTTAACGCAGTGTCGAATGTCTACCTAAATGACATCTTCCTTTCACACTTCGTGAATTGGAAGAAATAAGTGAAAATGCTGTCTCTGTCGTTGCTTTGCCTACGGCGCAACAAGTCGCTAGGTAGCCCTTGCGAAAACGGTCGACGCTTCTTCGATGGCCCCACCAAGTTCGTGAACAAAGAATACTAAACAAGTTCAGAATTCTACTGCGGCTTTTTGCTTGTTGGGAACGAAAGGAAATAAGTGGTACCGATTCAAAATTGTTGCCGACCATTTGAAAGCGGCATTTAATAATTTATCGCTCGTAATAATGGACCGCGCAGCAGAAGGGCCTTCCAGCACGGTTATCTTCGTTTCCCTCGAACAATGGCGGCAGAAACCCGTCTTCTTCCGTCGACACATCTTGTCGAACAGGCACAAAGAAGAGTCCCCTCGAGAACGGAGCTGAGCAAACACTCGTCTCGATGCCTTTTTCAAGGATGGGCCGAGACTCAAGTAGATGTTCAGACAGGCAACGCTTCCTTACAAAACTAAGAGAAAAAAAATATATAGAGAGAGAGAGGAGACTACTACCCTTGACCCGCGGAACCTGATTGACGCGAAGTTTAGCGAAATTGCGCATGCACTGGCCATTTCGAAAGTTGTTACGAAACGAAATCACCAGCGTTGAATACGGCCGCTTGAACACTCAGCGGGATCAGAGAAACATGACAAAAGAAGGGGGCGGGAGAAAGCGCGTGAAAAACTGGTCCGCGTTCACTGACCAGTTCGTGACAGGTGAGCGGGCAGCAGCGAATGCATGGCTCGCATTGACGTCGCATCAGCGTCTATTGTGGTGACCATGTTTCTGAGCGCGTGTATACCTTTTGCTGCACACATTTCGTACCATCGAATTTACTTTTCTCTCCAAAAACAAGTAGGAATGACTCAGGATGACCACCAGCATGGTGGGATGACGTCACGTGCAATCCATCTCTAAGGAGGTTTCAAGAAACGCCTTTTCATTTCCAGTAAGCCGCGTTCCGCCATGTTGATGAACATCGTCAGCCATTTTCCCGATTAGTTTACATGCAGACGATTAGCCAATAGCGTCGTTTCGTAGTTGAGCAGTAAAAGCAATGAGAGTGGTTTCGTCGACAGAACTGAGTAAGTACGACCGGAGGCGTACTTGGGCCGCATACCCCCTTGCTTACTCCGCTCTTTCTTCTTCTTTTTAGTTGCCTTTTTTTTTATTGAGAGCCATTTGAGACGCTGTTTCTGGATCGCCGGATTGTCTTAGGACAAAATAAAGACCCGTATGTGTCAAAATCGAGTACCACCCCGATGCTCTTTTATGTTCCCGACGACTCTGGCTTGCGCAGTCGATAACGACGTGAAAGAACTTGAGCGAAAGACATCTACCTCCGCGCAGGCACGTAGCCGGGATTTTATTCCGGGGGGGGGGGGGGGGGCGCCCACGACAAGATGCTGTATGAGGGGGAGGGGAGAGGAGGTCCCAGCAAAATGGAAGATTTCGAGCGAGGGGGGGGGGGGAGAGGGTCCCGTGATGCCCCCCCATGCCCCCCCCTGGCTACGTGCCTGCCTCCGCGCATGTATAAAAAGACAAGGAGAAAGTTAATCATCATGGCGTCCTGCGACATTTTGAGCCGGAAGTACGTCATTTGAAACCGCTCTATATGTGACTCCAATATATTCCCCGTGTAACACAAACAAACAAAAATATCGAAGCGTTTTTTCGCTCAACTTCTAAGTAAGAAAAAGCGATTTTGTTGTATGTATGACAACTGAAACCTCGCAAATGTTTGTCTTCTGGTTGTTTGAAGCCGGAATGAAAAGCTTTCGAGATGTCGAAGTCCTTGGGGGGGCCGAGATGATGAACAAACAGGACGATCGAAGGTTGACGGTGCCGACAAAAAGCTGCATGGTGTCCCACATCGAGCTGTGACGACACAGGCGCTCACAGAAGCTGCGCAAGTCGGCAAGGCTGGAACGGCGTCGTCTGTCGACTCATTCGCGAACGCCTTGGAACGTCAGAAGTGCGCATGTCGGAGAGATAAAATGATCGATGGACTTGTCCTTCAAATGCCAGCGGGCTTGATTCTGCGCGAACGCACGATATACACACTGGCACGACAAGATATTATATTGTGTAGTTGAAGTTGCAAGTGATCAACGTCCTTTTCAGTGGACGTGATTGCGGCGATCGTGACTTACTGGTGTTGATTCCGCACTGATTACAAAGTGAAACCGTGAAATCGATGCGCTTCCGGCGTCGGACATCAAGGACATTCACGGGTAAAGTCAGATTCTTCAGGTGTGATTAAATGTCCTTGTTTCAAAGTGGGCCACCGAATTTGTGAGCTTGAAGCAAATGCAGCGAAGGAAAGTAGTAGGGCACGCAAGTGGGCTGACGCCGCGGCCGGATGTCGTTTCGAAACTGCTATGTAAAGCCTGAACTGCATGGAGCGAATATGCGGTAAATAATCGACCAAATTTGCCCGGCGGTGTTCACTCTTGCCGCGGCAACAAAAAATTGGCTGTTCGCCGCACATCTAGCCGAGCTAGATATTGTTCGCCATGCGAACGCCGCTACCGGAAGCGGCCGACACGCGGCGAAGGACACGGGCCAATCAGGACGTAGTACGCGGTTTTGCTTCCGCCTGGCCGTGATGCACAGTGTTACAGACCAAGCATGCTCCAGGCCGCATCTGCACAATCTCTTTTCCAACAAACACCTTAGGACCTATTAAAACTCAAAAGTACATTATTCTAGATTACTCGCTCGTTTCGTCGAATTTGTTTCGCGGTTTTTACGAATATGACGTGTTTAAACAAGGCTTTATAGGTGGTTGGTCTCAGTGGATATTCCCTTTCCCCTTGGCACCACTGACAGTCGCGCTGTTCGCGTCGGCGGCGTTCGCAGATCGTTCGTCTCATGGAGTTCAGTGGTGAACGAATACGCGGCTCCAGTCATTGTAGATTTTTGCCGCGTGAATTTCGCCGTGAAAGTTCGCTCCATGGAGTCCAGCCTTAAGAGTCTGTTTCATACAACGCTGTCAAGGCTACTGGCACGAGCACGTAGCCTCATCTAGCGATGTACACGTATACATCGCTTGCACGTGACGTCATCACACCGTTCTGGTGGTTATTTCTACTTATTTTGGCCGAGAAAACCGACCCCGTGCTGCGAACCGTTGTGCTGCAAAAGGTACGCGCTTAGCAGCAAAGCCCCACAACGAGGGCGGCTGATCTGACGCCAACCGCAATGTATAAAACTGAGTAGCACGTGTTATAGTAGAGCATTCTCTGCGTATCTTTTAATATTTAGCCATCTAGGACGTACAATCCTGACTTTGGGCGTATCTCCCAGTGTCAAAGTCAGAAGGCTTGTGCCTTCACTCTAAAGAAATAAATAAAAAAATCCGTTCTTGAAACGTTTTTTGACGCTCCAAGAACTCTTTCAGCTCGTGAAGAACGGTTTCGCCTCAAGCACTATCGCCCCCTGGCGCACTAGAACGACAACTGTGCGATATGAAGGGCTCTTTCGCATCAAAAAAGGAGCTTCACCATATAGGGTTTTTCACAAAGAACCTTTTTAGGGGGTGCCTAAAAGAACTTTTTTTGGAGTGCAAAATATGGACAAGCCGACGAACCCCTAAGTTCTTTAACTTCTCCATATTTTCTTTTCTTTTTTTTTTTTTAGAGTGTTACGGACGTTTGTTTTTCTGACTAGGGGTGTCGCGAACTTTTGTCGCACCGGATTTTTAGGTCGAACTTTCGGGGTTCGACGAACCTGCGGAACTTTTCACGAGATTCGACCGGTCCGACTTTGTGGACAGTGTGGCCAGACCTTGTTACAAGCATGTCTACGTTTGAAGATTTTTTTTTTTATATATAAGGGGTGATTTTATTTTATGAACAGTTGCATTTAAAAGAAACCAATTCTAATCACTGAAGAAGTTAAGAACTTAATTTTTTAATACTGTATTAACTGAAATAACCAATCAGCGCTGCCCTTAATTCATACCTTAGCCATCACCATCCAATCCGAAGCCAACTGGCCATCCTGTCGCGCATGCGCACACGAGTCGAACCTCGATACAAGGTTCGTTGAACATTCCACTAAAAGTTCGAAAAAGTCGAACCTGGTCGAACCTGGTCGAACTCGAACCTCGGCCGGTTCGCGACACCCCTATTTCTGACTATCCAAAGAGAGGGGCGAGTCTCCAAGAAGGGTCGCTGAAGCCGGTCGCTAACGCGTCTCAAGGACAGTAGAACAACCGATGCAAGGTCCTATAGCTTTAATGTCTAAGTATTTTTTTAATAAATCACCGTCGTGTTTTTTTGTTTTTGTTTTTTATAGTACACGTGTTTTTATTCATGTTTTTTTCCTCCGAGATGCTTCCCAAGTGCCGACCACGTTTGCGTAGTGTCTCGCACCGCACTCACCAGGCTAAAACAGCACAGAGCCTCCAACGCCGCCACGCCTGTCTTACCTTGGCTCATAAATCGTTGACCGTCACTGCTGGACTGCATGGACGAACATAGGGCGTTACCGTGTTTGCTTTGTCTGCTGCCCGGACAGAGGTCAAAGAACGCGTCAGTGAGTATCGAGAAGGATGAAAGGTTGGAACGGCGGCAAAACGTATGGGAAAAGTTTCTGTCCTCTATACTAACCTGTCCATAAACCTTTATAGGTTGGAGTCGCCTTCCTGCCGATGTGTACGATCCACCTGTCTGTCTTCATGTCGCACGATTCAAGCCCTGTGCCCTAATCTATAATTTATGTTATTTTATGCGTAGCTATTGCATGATGATAATGCCATTAATGTAAAGGTGCAAGCGAGCTGGACAAGAATAACGATTATTATCGTTGTTCTTGTCCAGCTCGCTTGCACCTTTGCATTAATGGCATTATCATCACAACCTTAAAATGCAGGCCGTTCACCCTTGTTAGTGTTAGACTGGTGGCAGCTGTTAAAACTTCTTTGCTCTACTGACGTATTACTTCTGGTTAGCTGAGTGGGTAGCGCTCCGCTGCAAATGTAGAGGTCCCTGGTACGATACCAAGAGGCGGATTTTTTCGGTCGCGCACCAGTCACCTAGCTGAGTTGTGAAATATGTGTTTGTCCTGTGTTCTACTCCCCAGAAATTAATATCGCTATTGCATGCTTTGTGTAATGTTTCTCACTGGCTTCTAGTACGTATTAGAAAACTATAAACTCATCTGTTATGCCCCCATAACACAAGGTAAAAGAAGTAAACAGACCCCGGATATTTGCACCTACACGTCAAAAACTAGCACTCCCTCGGTGAACGTTTTTGTAGAGCACGATGTGGCCTCGGATGCATCATATGTCATCAAAGCAGTGGCAGGTACTGGCAAGAGTAGAAGACTGGCCAGCAAGTCACACTTAACAAGCAAATATAATTGGCTCTACATATCTCGTGAAAGTATCTCTGATTATTCTGCAAAAGAGCAGCTTTGACCGGAAGTAGGACAGGTGAAGACATGATGAAGGCTGGCACCTCCGAAGAACGACCTCCTAGCACTTAAGGCACGGCTACATACATAAGACAGCAAATATGGGGTACACTTCATTACTACATCAACACGTAAGGAGATCTCGAAAGGATATGGCCATCCAACGCTGGCGCAACGACACGAGAAAGTAAGTTTGAATAGTCCCCTTGAATGTCCGCAATTTCGCCCGGCGAACAACCACGGTACCAATTGCGCACATGCATCGCCCTGAGTGATAAGCTGGAAACGCGAGGTTGCGTCGTATCTCAACGTGCGGCTCTCGCTTAGAGTGAAAATCAGAATGCGATCACGACGGGCCCTCGTTTGAGCTCGTGCTTGTGAGTGCCCCCTAGTGTTCCAAAGCACGAACTGTGAAGTAAACATACTTTTCTCGACGGGGTTCCCGTAATCTACCTCGACTGCACACGCGCGCGCGGTACCGCATCATCGAATAAAGGAACGCTTTGTTGCTGCTTGGCGCGCAGTGTTGCGGGTCTCGTATAGGGAATCGGCCAATGCATCACCGCCGTGTGAAGCAACACTTGTAAGCGAAGTGAACGCGCTTAGGCTGCAATGGCGTCATGCATCGTGACTAGGCACGCATTACAGGCGTTGATAAAGCGTTATGTTTTGCCAGCCGTCAAGAAATTTGCGCGAACTGTCGAGATCCTAAAGTCGATGGCGAAATGAAGGCGGAATATTACCGCCGGGTTCATCGAGCAACGGTGATAGAGCGTACCAACTAGATCTTGGCGTTCAAAAGTGGCTCGCCTTCTGCTTCTTTTTTTTTTTTTCACAAAATATGTATATTTTGCGTTATCCTAAAGCTCGTTTACACTCTTGCGCCGAGTACGACCGAAAGAGTGTGAGCGGCCTAATTAACTCAGAACTCTGCCTAAGCTACGAGCTAATGGCGCCAATAAATTAGGCAGCGCAAAAAGCGCCACGTCACGGAGTCAGTCATTTCTCTGCGTGTGTGCCCTGTGCTATACGCCTCAAGCCCAGTGGCCATACGCCGAGATCTTGGATCAACTCTGTGAAATCTGGAGCATCTACTTTCCCGCAAAGCTTTCTAGGAGAGGCCAATTGCTGCAATCTACGGAGAGAGCTCGGCGAAACACGACACTAAAACATGTTTATAATTTTAGAAAAAAACTGTCTGCGTTGTGAAATTGAGCATCACGTTTCACCATGTGCCAGAATGCAGCAGACTGTTTAGTATCTTTTTTTTTAGGTATAAACATAATATTAGGCTCGCCATTCGTCCCGATTGGAGCGATTGGCTCACCCAAGTGCTTGGCGGGAAAATAGACGACCAGTGTTCTTAGAGTGTATAGAGTAACTGATAACGGAGGAATTAAACGCGGGGTTTTTCGCTTTGTGATTGGTTCTTGGGCCTTATTATCGACGAACACTGCAATTTCATTGACTGCGGAGAGGATGCTCGAGGTTCGCCACGCCCCGTTAAGCTGCCAGGAGTCGCGGATACATTGATGCGACTGTAGAGCATCGAATCGAGAAACGACGACTAGGATTTGGTACGAAAGGAAGAAGCAGAGGGACTGGGCGCGCGTGAATGGTTCCCTTTTAATTAGATGCGCCACTCTCGCATCCATATAAACGCAGCGCAGTGACTACATATAGGAGACATACTTTTTTTTTTTGTAGCGAATATGCGAAAACATTGATGATCGAGCGCAAATGTTCTCGCAGTTAAGAACACGAAAACTTTCCTCGCGAGTGCTGGACCGGGTGCACCGGGCGCGATCCTCGACCTCCTGTGTGATATAGATTGTGATCACGATGATGGTACACTTACGCGGTGGGCTTGAATGGGAATGTAGTGTCTGCACGTCCGTCCCATAGGGCGAGGAGGTAAAAATGCCTCACGCTCGTCGAAGTGGCAGCACGACACGTGGTGAGGAAGCGAGTGATATGTAGTAACAGGAGGGACAAGTGGCCCCCGTTCATGCCCTCCGAAGACCTGTCCATATTAAATGTTGACCGCGCTAACACTGTTATTTTTTATTTTTAATTTTATTTCAATGTCAGCCTGAAGCTTAGTCTTAACAATAAGGTTATTGAAAATGAAAGCAAAGGGGAAAATGATAGACAGAGAAGTCTTATTTGTATTTGTTATTCTTACGCACATAGAGTTCGATAACCTTCCACTCTAAGGAAGGCAGAACTCCACAAGGCGTGCCAATCAACCTCTTGTGGGGAGGTCTAGATTTTAATTTACTTACTCAGATATGATCAGAAATAAACAACCCTTGGTAAAAAGAAAGGAAAACTAGATGTTATATATATATATATACAGAGAGAGAGAGAGAGAGAGAAAGGGAGAGAGATGACGGGCATTTTTCATCATCGGACGTGGTCTCCGATGAGTAAATAGTCGAAAACATCCAGAATAATGAACCGTACTTGATCTAATGAATGAATGTTTTACGAAACCGCCGAAAGCCAAAATAAATGGCGGAGCCAGGAATTGAACACGGGTGTGCTAACCACTCCACCACTCCACCTTGCCTTTCTGGAAACGCCAGAAAGTGTGCTCATATATGTACATATACATACATACGTATGTATATACCTATGATAACGTTTTTATTGCTGGCACTGCACAAGCAATCGTGCAACGAGGCGTTTTTGTTCTTGTTTTTTTTTTTCGCATTAATGCGTTTACATTTTGTTTTGCGTCGGCATGGGGCCAGCGGCGTTCCGTTTACTGTTTTCGGGAGCAAAATAGTGAATTTATATGCGTTTCTTAAACATTTTCGTGTCACAAGCTGCCGCGGTTGTCTCAAAAGGGCTTCGCAACCGCATTAATTTTCCGCTGAGCTAGAGCCTGAAAAGCGTTTTTTGACTGGGAAGAATGTTACCCAAAACTTACGCAAACATTTACACTCAGCGCCAAATGATGAGAATGTACCGATATATATAGAGAGCTCGAAAAACACCTTAAAACCGCACAAACAAAAAAGAAAACTATGTTCTCCTAAAGCACGAACAATACAATACGAGAAACCCAATACAAACAAGGAAGAGGATAATACAATGGCTCCCCAGTGAATGTGCTCCAGAAGTTTGCCCCCACTGGCATCGCATCTAAACATTTTATGTGATCAGAACAAATTCTAATCGTCTATTTGCGTGTGTGTGTATGTGTGTGTGTGTGTGTGTGTGTGTGTGTGTGTGTGTGTGTGTGTGTTTATTCGTTTCAGTGCTTTTACAGCGCAGTTAAGTCGGTAACAGACTCGGGTGCGATCCAAGACAAGGTTCGGCGGAACATAAGACGGACTGCCAGCAGAGGCGTGAACGAGAAACCCTCCCACGTCCTCAAACGACAAACGACGTTGGCACGCAGCCCACCGACAGGTGCCAAGCGTCTCCGGTCAGACAGACTGCGGGATCCCTGGTCGCAGCCAAGTACTGCAACCAGGGCGCCGCGGTCATCGCAGCAGCGCGAAAAGTGGTCATCGTCACGGCGGCCGTCGTCTTTGCGCGTTCCACTATCCCCGGCTAATCCAATCACGCACACAACGCACACGTAAAAAGAAAAAGGCGCAGGACTGCGGCGCATTTCACTGTACATGCGCTTGGTTTAGCTGCTGATGCCGTACAATCGCACGAATACGACGAGCGTCATGACGACACGCTTTTGGCGCTCCTTGATTGGCTCCGACGGATCGTAGCCTTGGCTGCGGTCAGACTTCATACGAAACGGAGCCTTCCCGCGCACTGCCTGCCCACTCACGGTCGGGGGCATGCCTAGCCGGTCCTATTATCCGTCGGCGGCGTGGTTCGACCTTCAACTTGGCACCGTTCGGTCTGATTGCGGTTGCTGGAACCCCGCGGGAGGGAGAGGATCCGGCCTTCCCGCGCCGCAGGACCGTCTGATTAGAGATGCGGGCCGCTGATTGGGTAACCGCGCGGCGCATATATGCGCGATCGCTTTGGGAGAGCAGGGTACTGCATGCCGATGAGAATGGCGCACCAGGTGCGTTCGGAAATGCTCGGATATCTTCCGGCGCGGTTCGCTGGGCGCACTTCGAAAGGCCCGTGCGTCTATACGGAGGAGCGAACGAGACAAAAGCGAAGCGAATTGTATATTCCCTGACAACTTAAGAAATGCGGGATTGCATATTCTCTGACAACTTAAAAAAGGCGGGGGAGGGGAGTGGCTTACAACGTTCGCGCTCTGTGATTCGCTCTTGCGGGCGTTCTTCTCTTCTAGTGCCACGCTCTGGTCAGTCGTGAAGCGATAACACTGTGCTCGGAACCCGTCACACCTTGCCTAACTGTTAGTGACTAATGTATACAATCGCTGACAGGTCAAGCCCGATAGATGGCTCCGCCTCGAGCGCGAGGTCTGTGCCTTTTGTAACGGTTCCGTCGCACGCGCAGCCGAAGCACTGCAGAAGGCAACGATCTGAATGGGAAGCATCCACCAACTGTTCGCCCCCACTTTTTTTTTTTTTTTTTTGTTGCAGCAAATTTGAGGTAGCGTGCATCTAACGAGTTGCCCCGGCACACTTGCGGTCCGCGTATATTCCGTATCTTTTTTTTTTTCCCATAATTCTTTAACCATGGAGGCTGGTTCACGCGGTATCGTTTTCTTGCGTTTCCTTACGTTACGTATAAGTGACCGAAAGATTCGTGTCTCAAATGTCTCGGTGACTTGTAGCGTGAGTAGACGTAAGCTTTCGTAACGTCACGTAACGTAAGAAAACGGGGCTGTGTGAACCAGCCTTTACAGTGAATTACTTAATTGTGACAATCTATAAGCGACAATTTCGCAAACACCTAGATTTGAGGAACACCGAAAGCATAAGGACACAGGTGCGTGGAACGAGGTTGCCCCTATTCCATGTCTCTCCTTCTTTCATTTTTTTTTTTTTTTACCGTAGGGTGTGATTTCTGGAAAGATCGCTGCGGCTATATTGTACTCTTGCTAGTTGAAAGAAAGAGTACGTCGTCCCTCGTCCCACCTGTAGCTGTCTCATTCTTTCGGTGTTCCTCGACTCAACCAACACAATCGACAGCGTAGATTTGATTTCGTAAATACTCTAAAACTCGCCGCCTAGTTCGGAACCGGAAGTGTTTAAGAGCTATTTCCACACTAGCGTTACCATACGTTTCATCTCACGCGGAAAAGGACGAATAGACCGAAACGGAAATAAAATAAACGTTAAGATTACGCTGCACTGGCACGACAGCTCGGGTGTGCGTGCAAGTGCTCTGTTTTGGCTTGTGTCTGTATAGTGACGCGAGTGGGAGCACCTGCAAGTAACCTGCAGCCGGAATGCGACCCCATCGATCCAATGGGAGCGTCGAAGAAAGGAACGTGATAGCCTCTCGCAGCACACTCCGTCCGTGGAGAGCTGTCACGTGCTTCGGTCCGCCGCTCCGATGAGTTCGCTAGAGCAGTAGCTTCAACCCTTGGCCAAGCTATGCTGAAACGGAAGCTACGCAAGTCGGAGAACCATTGTTACGGTGGCTTTAAGTATACCATTGTAAACAAACCGATCTCACCGAGCGTTCCACGCATGCGTGACGCCGCCATAACTGTATAGTTCACAGAAGGCAGGCTGGCGGGCTGCACCCGCACGCTTGTGCGGTCTCGTACTCTGCTCGTGCCGACTCGCAGCGGGGCTGTCGCGCGTGCTACAGTTCCCACATGCCGGCAGCGGTGGCGTAACGGAACAGACTGGTGATAACATAGAGGTATAATAATGTACGCTAGAGCTTCAACTGGCCCTATTAGCGGCGAGAAGTTTCGGTGGCGCCCTCAGTTGGTTACCTTTTGTGACGTCACTACCTTGTCAACAACAAGTTCGATGGTGTTTGAAATGAGCATGGTGAAAGCCTGAAATCATAGCGCTCTCAAAGCAACACTGCCAACACCGTCAAAATTGAAGTTCTTACATTCCTCTTATTTGCGTCGCTGAGAAATCCTTTGCTGACGTCATAGTCGAGCATTCGGCCAATTGTGGTGGGCCGACCACAGCGACGCTTTCGATCGCTCACGTCGCTCAATACTTCGTCTCACCTTAGCATGGACTATTGTTATCCACACGTGCTAAAAGCGCGAGCTAGTTGCTTTGTATGAAGCCGCGGCGACTGCACGAGCGCTCGTGCAGCGAGTGTTCCAGTCAAGGCATGCAGTTAAAGCTAGCCGCTCGCGCTTGCATAACCTTCGCAGTTAGTCCACGCTAAGGTGAGATGAAGTATAGTGTCTTTGCGACTTTAGAGATGCAAATTGAAGCAGACAGCAAACAGACTACTTTAGCGGTGCTCCTGTGCATTCCTACGGAAAAACGGGCGTGCATTTCGTCTCTTTGCCGGAAAATAACATGGGTAACTTTTGTTATTTTGGTCGTACCGAATAGCATGTATCTTTTTTTTTATTATTGTAAAAGTGTAATTACTTCAGTTAGAGTATTTTTCTTCACCAGAAAACGATGGTAAACTTCGCTATATTTCGGGCCCAAACCTCTGTTCCATAGCAGGTTTGTGAAAAGGAGCGGCAATTCTAAGCACAATAACAATCGAAAATAATGTAGAGTGTGTTCAAGGTTCGTCAGCATTCCGGTGACGCTTATATATTGCTAAAATGCCAGTCTTATAAAAATGACCCCGTCGTGCATCTTTACGAGTGGTTAAAAACATTCAAAAAGTAAAGTATAAAGTACGTGGGTTATGAAATTTTTTCCTTTTATTATTTTCTATGCATGCCGGGCAGCTTTTATCGCGCACTTATTTTTTGGCGTGTCCCTATTTTCAAAGATTTCGAGCGTTCGGGTGATATTTTGAACGCAGAGCAAGCTTCTTCGCACATACTCATGAACAGAAAGAATAAAGCGGTACTTATTGCAAATCGGACTTATATTACGTGGCCTTCAATTTGTTTTGAACGTCTGAACGCACACGGAGTTACTGATCACGGGAAAGAGTTGAGCACATTGTTAACACATATTTAGGAGAAACCAGCTGAACAAACAAACCATTCAAACCAACCAATGAGAAAAAAAAAACGTGCTCTCGCGTTCTCCTTTCATTTGTATGGTTAGTTTGTTCAGCTGGTTTCTCCTAAATATGAGTTACTGATCCGGTGTTTTCTGCTTAGTTTTTGCCGTCTCTCTTGGTTTTCCGAATGATCTTCGTTCGTTTGGCACGTATATACCCCTTGCTGAAAAGCACCGACGCCGTGTTCCCACTAACAGTGCCAGACCGTGCACATAAATGCATGTGTGAGGCTGTTTTAGCACTGCGTTTAATGCCACGAACTTGAAAGAAAAACGCCGTAGCTGACCAATTATGTCATCTGGGTGGCTGAGAAATGTTCCAAGCTACGTACGAATTCTTCGTGATATTTGCTCTTGTAATCGAGCGCAGGGAGAAAATGCAATCACTTTTCCCCATAGAAATGCAGTACCGGAAGTCAATTTCCGACTGGTTGCTGTCAGCTTCAATTTGCATCAGCACACCAGCACCAGTTGAACATCTAGCGTACGTTATAATAACTCCATGGGTGATATCGATCTTTTGGCTTACGTGCGCTGACTGCGAGCGAAGCAATGCTACAAGTGCGAGCGTTTTGTCTGGAACGACTCTCTCACTTGGTGAGCGCGGCCGCATTGCAGGCCCGCTCAAAGCGTTGCGCTCGCACTGGTAGCTTTTTGTTCGCTCGCACATCTTTGCCTCAGACGCTGCTCCTGCTCGCTTGAGTCGGTGAAAGGAACTGAGGTTACCTCATTTTAGGGCCTCGAGAAAGTGCATCAGGTGTCAACTCCAAAACTTATCCTTTTTTTTTTAAAGTATACCCAGGTTTTATTTGTTTCGTCATGCTAAATAGTATCTCTAAATTCAAAATAGTTATGAAGAAAACAACAAATAAAGATTATGCCAAACAAAACATTCAAATTTTCCCGCGCTCTCCGTTGAGCTGACGTCACATGTTGCATATAACTCCCAAGTCCAGCAAATAGTTTAAAAAAAAAGTATTTTGCCAGTTTATTTATTTATTCGCGCACCAGCTCGGAGCACGTGGAGTGAAAGCTCGCGCTGCAGAACCCAGGGATACTGGGTTCAATCCCCACTCCTGCCCGTTTCGATCTGGATGAGCATCGTACCGGCGTGCGGTCGTGTATCACTACTGCGTGGTACACGTTAAAAACCCCTGGCTAGCACGGGTTCTGCACTGCCTAAATTGCTCATCTACAACTGAGAGACAAGTCGCCCGTTGAGGCTTTTCCTTTGTATCGGGGGCTCACAGCACTTTGGATTCTTGATCAGCCAGTGGCCACCCTCTGCTCACGGGCTGATCGAGAGCTCCGTATAGACGATTGCAAACAGGGATCTGCGCCGCATCTCTTCCTTGTGCGCCGTGTCAGGTCCACTTCATGCATGCTGCACGTGCTTGCATGCACGGGGCACCGTCGGGACACCTGCTGCAAACGTCTATGAGCTCGCTCCACCGTGCCCTGGCCCTACCCTCCCCGTTGCATGCCCTGCCATTTGACGCCACGTTTTCCGTGTTGCCAGTAGAGCCTCTCAGCCTCTTGGGCAAAATTTGAAAATGCAATAGCTTCGCGAGAAGTCCTTGGTTTGATACTAGGACCAGGTGGATATTTTCAGTCGCGCACCAATCACCGAGCTGTGTTTGGAAGTTTGTGTCTGCCCTTTATCCCTTTTGTTCCCCTTCCTTCTCCAGGGATTATTATTTTTATTTTTACTTGCAATTTGGCTAGTAGTTTAGTAGTGCCTATTAATGTGTTGAACCAATTTCGAGTTAAATCAATAACTATCAAAATTTTGCAAAGTTTTTTTTTTAAGCATATTTATTGATGGATGCGCAGAGTTTCCTGTTAAATAGACGCTGACAGTGGATTTATGCTTGAGAAGGTTTTTATTTGTACATGACATATGAGAGCCCAACTACCCAGAACACAATTTCCGGCTCGAAATTTGTTTTCTTTCCGCCCGAAAACCGCCGATCGAGAACGGGTCGGTTTGAGTCGCGCTCACTCTTTTCTCCGTGGTCACGCGCCGTTCTCTGTGGTTTAGAGACACACACCAAATATTATGTTTGCTCTGTGTTTCTAAACTAAACCATAAAGAACGGCACGTGACCACGGAGAAGAGATTATATATTTGAAATATATGATCAAAGTCGTGGGTCATCGAAAGCAAACGTTCAATATTAAAAATAGAAAAAAAAAGTATTGTAAAATTTTTTGCGCTTTTGCAAATACGTTTATTAATAAAAAGGAAAAAAAGGTGCACAGCCAAGTGATTTCTCGCAAATCCCTCCTCCTCTATACTACTTCTTCTTCCCCAGTCCAGTTTCGGTTTCGGTTTCGAGCAGTTGCGTTTTTTTTTGTTTTTTTTATTTTACTAAAAGTATACGTGACGCTGTAGCAAAATATTGATTGGGTAGTCTTCTAAAATCATAATAAATTGTCCCGGGAAAAAAAATTGGGGTGGGAGGGGGGGGGGGGGTGTCAGTGCCCTTTTAAGTGTACATAACTTTGAATGTATCAGGCTGAAGAATCAGCCGAATGAACCCGACTACGTTAACTACGTTGTTTATTTTTCAACATAAAATTCTACATTAAACTGTTTTAAATATGACTTGTTGAGAAGCTACACATTGTTCGCCGATCTTTTCCACGCTGGTAGCAAGAAGCGCTCTGGTCGCCTTGTCTCTCCTCATTTTTGAAGCTCTACAAATGTCTCAAGCCCTGGTGGTTTCATTCTGAATACACGTCTCGCAGCTGTTGGCAGCAGCAAAGGGGGCAGGGGGGGGGGGGCATTCTCATTTCCATTTTGGCGTTATATCTCTCTAACTGCGGCTCCCAT
Source organism: Ixodes ricinus (assembly GCA_037355805.1). Lineage (NCBI taxonomy): Eukaryota > Metazoa > Arthropoda > Arachnida > Ixodida > Ixodidae > Ixodes > Ixodes ricinus. The sequence continues at coordinate 225,415 of JAZHYW010006703.1, forward strand.
GTTTGTGCAAGGTGCAGCCTGCCTAAGCAGTCGTGCGAGGAAGCATGCTTCAGAGATCATGACCGAATCTTTCACCTCAGCGAAGTAGGAGAGCGTATGGCTATAGCGCACGCGCCTAAATATGAGGATGTTCAGTAAGGGTACAGGTTATTACGGTTGAATAAAACATTACAACGCGTGGTTGGTAAAGCATACCGCTGTTGAGTGAGAGTCTGGAAACACCTGCTTATATATAAGAATGTTTTAAGAAATGGGTGGAGTATTCTCTTTTTAATTGTTTATTAATTGTTTTTCTTTTTTCTTTCACCTCCTATAAGAACGCAGCGAGGCTAAATCAAATGAAGCGACTTCTGTGCTACCCGATCAGGAACCCCATGGTCAGAAAGCTCTGCGCGAGTGCAGGCCTTTTCATTGTTTACGAACAAGAGAATTGAACTATACATCCATGTTCCCATCTTCGTGTTCTTGGTTGTCGTCAACCTCAGAAGGAAAAGATGCGTTTGTGTGGCAGCCGCTTTTATAACGCCGGAAGGAGTCGGAAATCGCCTCCTACGCATCATGGGACTATAGAAGGACGCGTAGGAGTAGCACTACTCTGATCTCGGGCAATGACTCCCTCGTCGAATGAATCAATGCGCGGCCGAGTGACGTGATGATTGGTCGTAATACTAAAATCACCTGCTCGCTCGTCATCGTGTAAACACCGCTCTCACTGATTTAGTAGAAGGTGTTCAAAAAAAATGTAATCCTCTAGATTCTTTTTTTCTCTTCTTTTTTTAAATCTAGAACGATGCTTTTTGCTCGCGCCTTCGTTGAGACTGCATAGGAGTATCGTGGCACGTCAACAATTTTCACACTGACTACGGGTGGCACTTACCGGTCACATGTCTACATCCAGAAGAAGACGCCTCGAAGAGCCCTCCTCACAAATCCCTGGGGTTGAGGCGCTCCGCGGGAGACGTCACCTATTCGAGGTTCGCTCGCGCACGCGGACGAGCAAAAACAGCACCACACCCGTGGACGCACAACGCCACTCACACCACACCAGAACACCACACGCGCGGTACGCACAGGTAGGTACAAAGGTACACCGCGTGCACACTCCCGCCGCCGGAACGAACGGCCGCGAAGCTAGCTACACGGCGTAATCCAACGGACGAACCGAAGCACGACGTATCCGAGAAAACGTGGCTTTCTTGGACGACAACAACGAACACCCCGATGGCTGGCCGGCACGTCTTCGGCCGTCCTCGAACGCGTTCTTCTGGCGTCGTACACCTGAAGCCAAACGACGGCGGCGAGGGCCGGGGGCCAATGGGAGCCGCTCGTTTGCTCTCTGCGCGAAGCTGCTCCCTTCTCCTTCGCCAACCCGTCGGGCCTGGTGCTGCCGTGCTGCGAGGTGGAACAACCAGCGACCGCTTCTTTGCTGATGCCTCCTCCCCCTCCCTACGCTTCTCTTCTTGGTGCTGCTGGATCGTAGACGTTCGTTCGCTCGCTCAAACCTGTTGTTGTGGTCTTTGTTTTCCTCGATTCCCTTTGCTCGCCTCGCGCAATGGTCTTTGGGGAACCGCGTGGTGCGCGCAGGGCACCGTGCTTAACCTGGCCAAACTTGTGAAAGTGGTCAGCTGTACAAAACAAAAACAAAATACACAACAAAAAAGTATACAGCGGTCTGAGCGTGTAATTTTGTGTGTCTGTGTGTTTTTCGCCCTATTCTGTTCAGCTGGCCACTTCCCGAAGACTATGTGGATTCAGAGTTCTCTGTTCATAGTTTTGGATCAATTTTAGACTTGTTTCGACGACTGAATATGATAGCCTTCTGTGCTCGGGCATGACTGCTTAATTCTTGTCATCAAAAAAAAAAAAAGAAGAAGAAAAAATTAGTTTCTAAGAGTCTCGTTTAGAATAATGACGTCCCAACAGGAGATTAAAGCAAAAATTGGAAGGCAGAGGGGCCCAGGGTAAAGGGAGAGGCACTTCTCGTTTTCTGTTTTGTAAGTTTTCTTTCAAGGCATGCGAACCGGTGTGTTTCTGGATTAGGTATGTTATTGGCTACGTTGCCCCACTCACAATAACTTACGTGTCCTTACACTGCATTAACCGTGGTTCATTTCCGCTGCAAAACACGTACGTGTGGTCTGAATAATGCGCTACGTAATCGGGCTAGGTTAAGCCGGACGGTCTGCATCTACATAATTGCACCTCCATAGGCATAGACAACAAGATAATAAATTCAGTCCACGCACTGAGTACAGTAGAGCCACAGAATCGAACCCCTAACATTAGGAACGCCAAACAAACGTGCGATTTAATTTTCGCACACGTCTGTTGAAGGATTTGCTTTGTCGATAGAAGCGACTGCGTTGTTCCAACGGTGCTTTTATTTATTGTTTTGGTACATACTTGACCTTTTGATTTATGCCTTCTTTTGTAGTTCTTCTTGTCCTCATCCGCATATCGCGCAACAGTCAGCCAAGTGGGCAAGGACGGGCCGTCTCCTCTACTGCGTACTACGGGCCAAGAGAGCCAAGCAAACAGCGCCAAAAGCCCAACGTCGCGGCGTTCGTAAACTTTCTGTACGCTGGATAAACGAATCGAGCGCTGTGAATTTAATACGTGTGTTCGTGTTTATATGTGTCCAAGCTCTTGAAAGCGCTCGGACTTGAAACGAAGTGTAGAAGAGTTTGCGCACGGGCACTCTACCTTTTACTTAACAGCTAGTTCGCGCACTTTCTTTTCTGTGGCAACAGAAGATGTCTGTCCAGTTGACCGGAAGGTGAAGCACGCCGTCCTCAGCCATTAGCCTGCACTGCGCGATCCAAACAACTCGGCCCGTAGTTAGGCCGTTCGGAGAACTCTATTCGGTGGTCAATCCAAAGACATCTCATTCGTTCGCCGTTGAAACTTGGGGGGTGCAGTTTTCATTGAGATAATCAACTTCCTTCTCAGATCAAGGGCGCTCACAGCACTTGATGCTCGGAAGGGCTTGCCCACGCCACCGGGCAAGAGTGTCTCCACTGCCGATCACCTCGTCGGGCCATAAATTCCGGCGTCTTCTTCGGCACTCCCCGACCGTTCAGGGAATTCCTGGAAACATCGCGTTCGCCTCGCTTTTATTTTTCTCCCGTCGTTAGGCCTCCTCCTCGTCCTCTTTCGTGCGCTGGACAAAACGCCTCCAGCGATGTTCTCGCTTGGGACTTGAGGAGGGGAAGGAGGAGGAGGTGCTGTCCGATGCAGGGGGGACCAGCTGCCTGGCTCACCGGATAGCCTGGCTCTGCTCCGTTCGCTCCCAAGCCGACGGTGCGGTCGAAGCTATGTTCTCGTTAGACCAGTCGTACGTCTGTTTTGCGCCACATGACCGCGCTGCCGCCCATGTGCACGCGCAGAGAGCGGAATCGGGTGATGAAAGGGGAGGCGGGTGACAAGTATATGGCGAGCGTGTATAGCTCCCACTGCACTGTCAGCTTGGGCGGGTGAACGAAACCCCGTCTGACCGACGTGCGATGAGCCGGACTGCTTCGTAATTGCCGGTCTCTCCCCTTCCCCTCTTCAGGCCCCTCGCACGTGATCTTTGGGCGACGACTGTGTGCCAAGTTTTACCTGAATTTCCCGCGCCCCGAAGAGAGAGATGTCGCTCTTCACTTATTCCTAAGTGACTTTGAAGGATCACTCGGGCCAAAGCATGACGCAGCTTGGGGGACAATTTTCTGTGGCTGGATCGGGTCACCTAAATAGGCCACGCTTAGAGTATTGATCCTCCATGCCCCCATTATTGCATCTTGTGGACGCCGCCATTTTGGTGCTTATTGCAGAATGCGAGGCTCTATCTGTCCATGAAGTCAAAGGTATACGGGAGTCCGTACGATAGCTTACCTCGAGTGCCGATGAAAGCAGTGCACGCGTGCACTTTTTGCTTCTGAAATGCCACATGTAGAAACGTTGCTCGTTTTACGTGAGAGCTCCTTTGGGAAGCGAAAAATTGCGTCTTTCTTTCTTTAATAGGCTGATAAAATTTAAAAACAATGAGGCATTGCTGCGCTATAGCGGCGCCGGTTACTCTTTTGAACTAGGGTAATTACTGTTAATTTACTTGAGAGTTCGCAGTTGTCACACAAACTAAGCACTGCATAAAAAGCACCCTGCAACACACTCAAATTGATAAAAGTGCGCTATTCGCATGAGGGCGCAACGATTTGTTATGCTATTTACATATAATAATTCACACACTCAAACGTACAACAATATACACTGAAGGGGTCATTGTTAATTGTGCACATTAGATTACCCGAACTATTTTCTACGTTGAAGCTCATTTTAGCGAGATAATATACCAGCAAGGTATACGAGTGTAGTACATAAAATTTCACACTTGAAGAGTTATATAATGTCAATTTATCATAAAATGATGTACTTCTGTGCCGTGTCTGTGTTGTTTTTGATGAAGATCTATTACTCTCAATTACTGTCCGCTATTTTAGTTTCCAAGATGAAACCACGTGAGGCAAACAGAGCCCTTTCTTGTAGAACTGGGTTAGGCTAAGGGACCAGCACCTTCTCTAGCGACAAGGGGCCGTCAAGTGCCATTAGCCGTAAAGTTAGCTATTTACGACACTTTTCGAATCTGAAGCATATCTAGAGATGAGTTTAATCTTCGACCGACTGTCCACCATGCACATTCTGGAGAATCCGCACGATGGATACAGTGTAAAAAGCTAGCGGTATAAGCGACACCCAGACGACGCCTGTCCAATAGTGTTTCCATGTGTTTCTATGCTGCGTGTGAGAAAGAAGATGATTGAAAATAAAACAGGCCCTAATTCCAGAGCCGTGCGTGTGAGAGAAATGGGTACGCGGAATTTTATCCGACGGTCGACTTCATAAAGAATGGAGCATTGAGAATGTTCGTCAAACCACGTAGAACTACACTTTTTGCGTACTGCAGTCTTTAATAGACAGTTTTAGTAGACCGTACGGCAAAAGCTTTGCGTACACAAATAAATTGCGGGTCGGGAGTGCGAATGCACAGAATGCAATAGAAAGGCTAGCGTGTTTCGTATACGCACGCAACGGTCTTGTCTGAGTCGACCGTAGTCATGTGCAAGAGTGTGGACGCGGGCCTTTATGCTGACGATGTATGTGTTTGGGTATTCGGCGTAAAGCCTCCTCGGATACTGGCAAGGCTTTAACGTGAAGACAAGGCGAACCATAAATTATCTAACGGAACGCGGGCTCCAGATATCAACTCACAAATCAACCGTGATTAATTAGTTTTTCTCGCAAGCCTACGTATATCGATATTTTATTACTTTATGGAGAACACACCTAGCTCATATGTTGGACGACTCACATTCCTTGGGATATTTTCTTGAACCGCGGTTTAACGTGGACCGTTAGCAAGGTATAACAATAAAGCACAACTGCAAGGCATAACAATAAAGCACAACAAGGCTCCTATACTTGTGCCATTTGTGCGAAGATGAGGAATGTCCTACCGTATGGGACATTACATATCTAAGGAATATACAAGAGCGCATCAACGATCCGTCTCCCGTCCTTAACTTGCTTTAAATGCAGTTAACGAAGGGTATACCGTTCCATGACATGTTTAAATCGACAGTTCCTCCTTGGAGCCACGATCGAGAGCTGGAGGGGCGGCACCCGCCCAGAAATATTTCTTCAGTGTGAAGGTGAGACAGAAAGCAACATCGACTTCGTCCCAATTAGCGGCCGCACGAGATGCACGTTAAGTCGGGTTGGTTAAAGGGATGCTGAACCAAACAGTTTCAGTGTCTATAATAAGTGGCGCACGATCTTTCCACGAGCCAGCAACCGCCTGTGTGCGCGAGCACTAGTAACAAAATTGACGTCATCATGCCCCCATTAACGCCCATTCATCCATTCACGGGGTATGATGACGTCAATTTTGTTGCGGTATGCTCGCACACACCAAGGGGTACTGCTGGCTCGTGAAAGTCGTGCGCCACTTCTTATAGACACTGAAATGTTTGGTTCAGCATCCCTTTAACATGTCCTTCAGTTTTTCGGCACCAGCAATACAGGATACAGCTAGAAACATCACAAACGTAATGCATGCGAGGTACTTGCTTATCAAATATGCCTTTGTGTGATCTGTGGCAAAATAAGGCCTTATATAGCGTTCTTAACGTGTACGAGACTGTCACGCACTCAATAAGTTTGAGAGCGTATACATGCCCGACCTTTGATATAATCCCTAATCATTCTCATCTTCGGTAATTTTATCACCCCACCTTTCTCCCTTATCGCTATAGCTTGCTTTCTCTTTCCCCTTGGCTCTAACGGTAGCCAATCAGAAGGACGCTCAAGTCTGTTTTTTTTCGGTAACTTACTCCAGCTGCTGCCCTTCACTCTGTAGTGATGGAGGATTTTCCCACGAGGGTCACACTCGACTATATATTTACAGTTTACTGATTGTTGTAAAGTTCATTGATGAGTGCCAAAAAAAGAAAAATGTAATAATTGTATTTCCCTAATATTTTATTATGACCCCCCCCCCCCCTCTTCTCATGAACCCGGAACACACAGCCCACAAAAAAATACGGAAACAGGTAGTAGCTAGGCAGCAATGAAGAAACACGATCAAGACATACATCAGAGTATCAGCACTGGAGGAAAGTAATAGAGTCACTCTCAGCCCCCCCCCCCCTTTCCAACCACCGCGTTTTAAGTTATTTTGGATATGTACCTCGCAACTGTAACACAGGTTATTTACAAAAATGATTATAACCATTTTGAGTATCCTTTAATCGTCTTATTTGTGCACTCATGTTTGTAGCCCGTCTCCGTTTCGTAAGAAGTTATCGAAGGGTCTTGTTAATATTTTCAAACTCGCTTTATAAAAATAAAAAAACGAAAACAAAACAGTTTGCTTTATGACAGGCTATCTGGAGAAAAGCTGCCGTGATCGGGTTGTCCTGAATTTAGAGAGAAAAGCAACAAAGAATATGCATGCATTTATTAAAAAAAATTATTATCAATCGAGTATTATTTTCTTCTTTGTTTGAAAATGTTCTAGATTTTTATATTAATGAGGAACTCATTAAGCTGTACCTACTGGTTGAGACAGGTAATCTTCCTAGATGAATCAACCAAATCTAATAAAGGTCGTAAAAATTGTTTCCGCAGTCAGAAAGCAGCTGGAGTAAGTTACCACTTGCAAGCGCCCATAAGACTAAGGCTTTTTTGTGTTCGTAATTCTATACTAAAAATGAGGTAATCGCAATTGGGATGCCACGCAACATTGCATTATTCTTACGCATTTTAGAGTGCAGCTCTTAGGCGCCCGTTCCCGGCTTGAGCGGCGTCGCCGACGGCGTAACTGCGCGTTGCATTGTGGTACGCTTCCCATAATGACGTCACATGTGACGTCACGAGGGTCATGAGAGAGGAGGAGGAGAGAATTTCCCCGCTAAATTTAGCAGAAAAAAAGCGACAAACTTTTTCCGCAAAATTTAGCGGAAAATATTCCCGCTAATTTTAGCGGAAAAATTCCCCACTAAAGTTAGTGGAAAAGATTGGCCGCTAAATTTGGCAGAAAAATTCCACGCTAAATTTAGCGGGAAAATTTTCCCGCTAAATTTAGTGAAAAAAAATTGCCCGCAAAATTTAGCGGGCAATTTTTTCCTTCCGATTGCTTCTCTTGTTAACAGCACCTCTGATTATACTGGAAATTAAAATATTACTTTTTGTAGCACATAATTCACATGGGTAGAAAACCAAACTTTAATTGCTAAAAGACTGATTATGGGGTGCGAAATTCAGTATTTATGATTATGGCATGGGGGATGTAGAACCACACACTAAAATCAGGGGATCCGAGATCCCCCAAGAACCCCCTGACTTTCAGCACTGATGCCATGCATGTTGATAAGTTGAACTTTGGGGAGATGTCAGGGGTAACACTCAATCCAGGGATCTGAGTGTGTATTTCAGGTCAATGAAGCACTTCATAGGCACCTTGTTTAAGGAAGCTCTTGACAGGGTATTTATGCTTGCCAAGGTTTTTTATTTGTACATGACATATGAGAGCCAAATTGCCCAGAAAACAATTTGCGGCTCGAAAATTCGTTTTTTTTCTTTCTGCACGAAAACCGCCGATCGAGAACTGGTCCGGTTTTGAGTCGCTGACTCTCTCTTCTCCGTGGTCACGGCCAAGAGAGCTTGTCAAAGCCCTCTGTCTGCGCCTGGTGCACGCCCTGGCTCTGTCCACTAGTTTAATTGACCAAGCTATATACGGCTCTGCTCTGCTGTAAAAAAAAAAAGTCCCCCCCCCCCCAAAAAAAAAAGAAAGAAAGAAAACGCATACTATTTTTATGATTACTCTGCTTTAGGCCCCGTTGAGCGCGCTTCTTACCGAGCACAGCTGCACTGCGGGAAAGCAACACCCGCGAAAGCAAGCTCCACAGGTGCTGCTTCTCCGTAGTGCACCAGTGATCGGAAAGAAGTGCGCTCAACGGGGCCGCGAGAGCAAAAAGCATGAATTACACGAAAACGTCGTTCGAATTAAGCGGCCTGTTATACTTCCAGGCGAAATAATTCGTTCGAGGTTGTTAAATCGAAAAGAAATACACTCATTTACTGATGGGATATTTACATATGTACAGGCAACTGTGCAGGGGAAGCGTTTCCGAGGTCCTCGCGCATCAATCCATTCGTTCTCGACTTCTTTCTTCTTCTCTTTTGCCCGCAGTCCCACGAGCTATTTCGGCAATTCGCAACACGCTCCCCCCGAAATGAGCGCACCAATAAACGCTCATTCATTTTACAAGTTCTAAGGGGTATACCAGTTGCACAGGTCGCTTCAGCACTTGTGCACCCGGCAAGGCAACGGAGCATGAACGTACGACTCCGTCCTTCCCGTGAAAAAGCTCTTGGACACGTCCTGTGCGCCACAAATGTCGTGGTGTCTTTTCCTCTTCTATGAGCACTAGGTCTCCAGCCTGCAGTCTACTCAACTGACGGTTAGGCGACTCGTGTGCGGACCGCAATTGAAGAAGATACTCGCGGCGCCATCTTGTCCAGAAGTGATCTAGCTGCCTTTGATGGTGCTTCCAAAGACGAGTGAGGTCGTTGCTGGCGTCGATTCCTGTGTCTGCTTCGCATGATGTTGGAAGCGACGTCAGGCGCTTTCCGGTCAGAAAGTGAGCGGGAGTTAGCACTTCCTGCTCACCTGAAGAGGCATGCAGAAACGTCAGTGGTCTAGAGTTGACAATGGCTTCCACTTCATGGAGAATAGTAGTGAGTTTCTCGAAGTTGTAGCGATCTTTTCCCAAAACTTTCCGGAGGCAGGTCTTCACCGTTCGCACCATCCGCTCCCAAAATCCTCCCCACCATGCCGCTCGTTCCACGATAAATTTCCATGTTATCCTATGTTCCGAGTAATGCTCCTGGACACTTTTGTCTCGGATAGCATTCCATAACTTGCAGAGATCTTTCGATGCTTTCTTGAACGTTAGGGCATTGTCTGTGTAAACAATCCTGGGCAGTGCCCGTCGTGATGTAAATCGTTGAAATGCCATGATGAAAGCCGCAGCCGATAGATTTGAGACAAGTTCAAGGTGAACTGCTCTCGTAACCGCACAGGTGAACAGTGCGATGTAAGCCTTCTCGTCGGACGGCTGGGACTTCACAAACAGCGGTCCGGCAAAATCTATCCCAACCACTTCAAATGGAGCGGCTTCACTCACTCGCTCCTGTGGAAGTGGTGCTGTGGGAGCAGTGGCCCTCTTTGCTCTCAGTCTAGCGCAGCCATTACACCTGTGTACAGTGGCGTCACGAGGGTCAGCGGCACCCGGGGCGGTAGCTCGCCGCGCACCCCCCTCCCCCCTCCCCCGCTTTCGCGTGGCCCGCCGCGACTCCCCCCACTCTCGCGTGGCCGGCCGCGACTTCCCCCCCCTCTCGTGGCCCGCCGCGACACCCTCCCGAGCCCTGCACCCGGGGCGGTCCGCAACCCCCGCCCCCCCTTGTGACGCCACTGTCTTGAAGTACAGAACAGCGAGCGGAACAAAGATAACTGCAAAGGAATCGCACGGCAAACGGACCCCACAACGCTTTCGTCTGCTACGCGCGGAAGAAAAAACAAATTTTACTTCGGAGTGCCACTTCATTGTATGCGGAACAATGGCCACTACTGGACCGAACGAGTGATTAAGATCAAAAATCAAGCTAACATTATGAAAACAAATCAATGATCGGTTTTTGGGCGAGCAAAAGCGTGTAATATTTTTCTTGCAGCGAAGCTCTGGTATATTCTTCAGGTATTTTGCTGCGCCACAACTCAGGTTCAGAAGTTTCACTGGGTTTTTGCGACTTTCGTGTGGAGCTGCATTTGGGAACCTATGCGACGCGACAAACTGTTTCGCTTTGTTGATGTAGGTGGTCTCGGACTACTACATATCTTTCTAAAACAAATATTAACTTGTTTTCTTCAGAACAACATCAGATCATTTCCTTCGTACTTTTTTAACAGACAGAACTCTCAGGTGCTTTACCTTATTTGGTGGTTTCATTGGTGTCGCGGCGGGCACATCACGTCCCTTGGGATTTCTCGGAGAAGTTGTAAGCGCAATAGAGTGTCTAAAAACCCGTTTTTCTTTGGAATATTTATTTCCAATATCAAACAAAGCATTATTTGCCCCCCCCCCCCCTCCCTGAATTCCTGAATTTTAGCTTTGTAATTCGTTTTGAAATCCTTTCTTTCTTCGTCTCCCGAGGTAAACAGATAGCAATACTTTGATGTGATCAGGAACCGATTAATTGTTTGTATTGTTTTCTTATATGCTTGACCTACTGTCCAATCAGCTTTCCATGCAAAAAAAGAAAAAAAAACTTTTGGTTAGTTTAGCTGGTTGAGCCAACACCACCTAGATAGAAAGCCGCAGCGCTTCCCTCTCTCCCTTCAAGGAGCGTCGGCATGAGTAGGCTGAACTGGTAGTGCGCTTCTCCGCAAGGCTCCCCTTGACAGTTGGCTTCTTTGCAATGCACGTTCTCTTTTACTTTCCCTCTCCCTCTACGCTTGACGCGGCGCAAACAAAAAAAAAACGCCACGGCGTCGCGTTTTTTTTTCTTCTTCTTCTCTTAACGGTTGTCCGTCGCGTTCCTTTCTTCGACGGCTTTTTGAGCTACTCCTGCGGGTTGGCTCACGTGACAATGAGGCTGGAGGAATCAACTAGAACAACTCTAGAAGCGAGTAGGTTTTTGGACGCCGAGGGTCGGAAGTTTAACTCTCGAGTGAGATCGAGCACATTTTGGAATACGACACAACCGCGGGATACCGCGGCCTCGTCAGCGTCGTGTGTGAACGTTGCTTTACGATTGGCGGTGCTGTCATTCCGTACAGATGTTTATCCGCGCTTTGACGGAAAACTGAATGTGAAAGTGTCCATATTTGAGTTTCTGCAAGGATGACTACGAAAGCGTGGACTATACAGCGAATCGATGGGAAGATCTCGCTCCTTGACGGCACGGCATGGCAGGGTGAGAACTTTTCAATTTTTATGATCGTGGTTTCGTTTCTTGTTTCTACCTTTCGCTGAATGCATACTTGGGAGTGATTTGGTTGTGGCCTGGAAGCAACATATTCAAATGCTGGCGCTACTTGTAGGTGCAGAACTAAATAAAAATGACTTGATTTATGAGTTCAGGTTGGAACGTTTTCGCAAGGTATGCAAGTGATAGATTATCGCAATTGCAACAAGCACCAGTGGCGTCACTAGGGTCAGCGGCACCCGGGGCGGTGGCCCGCGGCGACACCCCCCCCCCCCCAGCTCGTCGCCAGCCAACACAGCACCCCCCCCCCCGCCTCCGCTTGTCGCCCCCTTCCCCTCCCCCCCCCCTCGTGGCCCGTCGCGACACCCCCGGAGCGCTGCACCCGGGGCGGTCCGCCCCCCCCGCACCCCTTGTGACGCCACTGC